>OMNM01048995.1:0-15868 GCA_900302745.1 Parablennius parvicornis
CCAGACCAGTGACATTACGAACGGATGCACACGAGCACAGCCGTCACTCTGACATAACGTTCACACTGACTCATTCGGCAGCTCTCATCTTGCACAATGTCCAATAATCTTAAAAAGCCCACACAAGAACACACGCATGCAGATAAATATAACACCCCAGTGGTTTCCTACCCATTTCACTCCAAAATGAACAAATAACAAAGCACTTTAATCAAGTAGTTGGAAGGAAAACTCATGGGCAGCAAGAACATTACGATAAATAAAAACACAATGAGCCATGTAAAATCTGTAACTTCTGAGGTTACATAGAGTTGTCCTCATTCTTTGATTGAGGCTCGTGTATCCCCAATTTTTCAATTTTCAGCCATCTTTTTTTTTTTTTTTCTATGATCTATACTGCAAAGGGATTCCCTCTGCTATTGTTTGCACACAACCACGTGACAGAACTAGCACCGTAATTGGACACACTGAGTGAAACCAGAGATGAGGAAAAACATTTCAGTTGCCAATTCTGAAAGACTTCAACAGTATTTGTCGTCTGCTGGGCTCTGACCGACTGCGGCAGAGAACGGGGAGGGTAAGAGACCGGGAACACACACACAGAAGACAGACACACAGGGAGCCCGCAGTCAAACACAAACATTTAAACAGCTTGATTGCGTGTGGGGAAGATGGGCACTGGTGGGGCTGCATAAGCCTCATATTTGCTTAACAGCAGAAATAAGTAGACCGCCGAGAGAGAGGGATGAGGCCTTAGAGAGGCAACATTTAGAAAATGAGAGAGGACAAAGATGAGAAAGAAGAGAGATCGTCCCTGTCATGTTATTTGTATCAGTTTTATCATGCCTGCTAAGTGCTCATTAAAGTGCATGTAATACCATATATTGTGTTTTTGATTACAAGTTCAGCAGAGTAATATTTAATGTATTTGTTAATGTAAACCTGTTTTATGTTATCAGGACACACTTGAAAAAGAAATTCTTAATTTCAGTGTGGTTTCTCCTGATGAAATAAAGGCAAACAACAACAATTATATAGACAATGATGAGAGAGTAGTTGCAGGAAATGAAGAGAAATATGTGATTAATATTTGCATTTAAATTTGAATAATGTATTATCTAATGCTTGCAATGCATTGTGAGATTTATCGGGGCAGATCAAAGTGATTAATAGAACATATAATTCTGCAGACTTTCTACCAGTGTATTCAATTTGTGCTTCATTTGTATGCCCTCATCAAAGTTTAAGAGAGACATCTGCAACATCTTCCATTTGCTGTCAAATGTAAAAGTTGAGATTTTCATTAAGGTTACGGTAGTGATTGAAGATAGGAGTTTAGAGCATGAATGTAACTGAGTACAATGTCCTCAAGTGTTTGAATAGTAGTTTTTTCTGATGGGATTGGATGTATGTTAAAGTGAATGCTTTTATCAGCCCTATAGGTGAGTTGACTTAGCATGAGAGCCGTGTATCAATCTGGGTCAGTATGCACACAAGAAAACACACACACACACACACACACACACACACACACCTACAGGGCTCACTTAGTGGCGCCCCATCCCCCCCTTCACGCTAACCCACAATATTAGCTTACTGTACACAGAGCACACGGTTGTGTGGATGTACACACAGACCTATTTGTCCATGTAGTTTAAACACACATGCATACGCACATAAACCTGGAGGTGTGGTGTGTAGTGTGTAGAAAAGTAAAAGAAAATGGGTTTCCCTCCTTTTTACTGCCCCCAGGCTTTTGCAAAGCTTTTGTCAATTTTAAGGGGAAAAAGTGTGTGAGAGAGCACACACACACACACACACACACACACACACACACACACACACACCAGGTTTTATCTGCCACTATAAATCCTTTCACGGATCACTTCCTCAAAACACCCTGCCAATACTCAACTTCCTCATGGCGGCAAGTGAAGCAGTGAATTGAAGGGAGGTAGATAACACGGAGGAAACAAAACAACATAGACAGAAAGAGAGACCACGTTTATCATTTTTATCCTTTCAAAAGTCAAATCAATCATTTCAACACTTCCAATCAAGTATGAACAGTAGGGTTTACTGTTAAAGTTAAGGTCAAATATGGAGAAACTGCAAACTTTCACAGGTCTGAAGTAAAACACAACACAGTGATATTTCTATTGGTGTTATTTGAAATCTGGGTTTTGTTTTTTTAAACCCCGCATATCTTGACTACAGTATAGCAGGAATTGTACGTAACTGCTTGTAATACAATGTTATACTTGTCTAGCTTATCAAACTCTGCTGTAAATACTGCAATAAGAATTTCTCATTGAGTATTCTCAATACATGGATAAAACAGTTTTAAAAATGGCTAGGGTTAGTTAGGGTTAGATTTCTTATGAGAGTAACTCAAATATTCTCTGATATTAGTGGCAAGAAGATTTGGAAAGAGAAGGGAGAGCAGACACTCTGTTGCCCTTTGATCTGTCATTACTCTTTGGCTTTTGGCCGCCTAAAGATGACCCTCTGCACAGCTGAGACCTGACACCACACGCACACACACACACACCACACACACTGACTGATGGTGAATATGTTCATAGTGTTTGGCAGGAGATTAAAATGCACTTTTGCAGACGGTCTTTCGTCGTCATTTGTTCCTACTTTCTTATTCTCCCCTGCCACTGTTGCTCTCTGTACCACTTTATCTTTAACTGCTGTTCCCTCATGACTCTCGGTAGCTCTCTCGGTTTTCTCTTTGTCTGTGTAATCCTTTATTTTTCTTCTTCTTTTTAAGCTATTCCTCATCCCTTGTACTAATATTTCCACAGAAAATACACACATACACACACAAAGTCGGCTGATGTCTGTCGGATCCAAATCTGTTAGTCAGTGATCTGTCTTCTTCCAGTTTTCATTGTGAGTCCTTTTGAACATGAGATATTCTCATTTCTGAGCATTGGCTCTCTAATGAGCTTCTGACAGGCCATAATTACTTTTAAGTGCCGCTTGATTTTTTTTAATATGCAAGTGAGAGTAATCTCATTTGATCTCAAGTAATTCCATATCTTTCTACCACTTGTGTTTAAATGACCAATCCATGACGTGTACTGTTGAACAGCCGCATGCATCAGAGTTTGCTCTTTGAGCTGTGCAGTTTGTTAAGTTCCAGGCAAACTCTAAGGTGCTTTCAGTCCAGTGAGCTGCAAAGGTATTTTGTTATCACTGAATTACCTTGTGTAGGAAACTAGACAATCTCCCAGTGGAGGGCATTAATGATTGATAAACTCTTTTCATCCCCACAGACAATGGCCACACAGGTAGGGCAGTGAAATCAAGAATTTGTGGGGGACAGTCGTGATATATATATATATATGTGTGTGTGTGTGTGTATATATATATATATATATATATATATATACATACATACACACACACATACACATATATACATATGCATATATATATATATATATATAGATATATAGATATATATATATATAGATATATATATATATAGAGAGAGAGAGCGAGAGAGAGCGAGAGAGAGCGAGAGAGAGCGAGAGAGAGCAAGCAAAACAAGTGAAATACTGTAGTAGAAACTTACAGGGACACATTGTATAGGACGGTATGCAATCTTACAACACACAGCGGTGTTGTACACAGTATGTACACACACACATACACACACACTAACACAGTGACATTTACACTTTGCATTTGTATGATAAAAGTGCTGTTTTAAAGAACTCAAGTGTAACAACCTCACTGTAACATCAACTCCCTTAGTCATTGATAGGTTAACAGATCATTTAATCACAAACCTCCTCCCCTTCAAGGAACTCAGTAACACTTGAGAAACTCCCATAAAAAGCTCAAAACAGAAAGCATCTCCTTACCTTTACTTAAGGTCCCGGGATCCCCTCTGTGTGTAACAGTTAGTTCCCTGTGGTAGTTAAAACACTCTCAGCACATGTCCTCTCCGAGAGCAAAGAGGGGAATCCTTGCATCAGTGAGACGTCTCCAGCGCAGCGCTTCACTCTGCACACACACAGAACACAGCACATACTCACACATGCTGCCTATTGCATGCCGAGCCCAGACTGAAGGCTGAGTAGAGGGTGTGTGTGTGACTGCCTGAGTCTAAGCCCGCCCTCTTTTCTGTTGGTTTCGCCTTCTCTCCCACATGCACTCAATCCAGCCCTCCTGCTCCTTTCCTCTCTTTACTCATCTGTGCTCCTCTCTTTCTCCCTTTTTCTTTCTCTCGCTCCAGTTTCACCTCCCCTGGCTTGCCAATTGACTGCCAGCATGTGTACTGGGTCTTTGCCTCTAAGCCTTTAGATATCCCAGTCCTCTTTTTAATTGCTGACTCTCTGGCCTTAAGTTCCACGCATAAAACACAGAGATTCAGTGGATACTCAAAATAACACAAGTAGAGACACAACGCACATATCCATGCCGGATAAAATAAGCCAAGATAGTGCTTCAATATTATTTTCACAAAATCATTTCAGAAGTCAAGACACCATCGCCACCTGTATAACATTGTGCACGTCCCCCATACAGCATAGTCGACCTGCTACAAACTTATATTCTGACACCTGACTATGAGAATCAGCTTGACTGTACATTTGGTCCTCAGTGGCACATCTGGTGGACAGGACCACACGGGCAAGCCTTCATTCCCTGCATGCATCAATGAGCCTTGCTTGCCCATGACCCTGTCGTCCGGTTCGATGCTTCTTCTCCTTCCTTCACCCAATTCTGATAGATACTGACCACTAGAGAGAGGAAACACTCATAACCATTGCAATTTGGTAGATACGTTCCCTGCTTCACATGTTCACTTGCTGCCTGATATAGCCAAGCCAACCACAGAGATGATCCGTGTTTGATCAGTGTTACTTACTTCACCTATCAATGGTCATAATCTTATAGCTGGTCAGCGTGTATACAATCCTCACACCAGTCATACATTTTGTAGGGAAGTGAAAAAGGTCATCCACAAAGTGCAGGAAAAAAAATCCATCTGTTTCTTGGAAAATGTCCATAAGAGCGGCTGATGCTGCTGCTTCAGCTCACTTCCATCTGTTGTTTTTCTCCATATCGATCCTTTGCTTCTGTAACCCTGTGGGTATTGTGTAACAAAAGATTCACATAAAAGACTCAACCTTTGAAGTACTTTTCATTCTTTTGCTATTGTACTTGTTTGCCATGTTTTTGGCATGGAGGAATCGCCACCATGGCTTTAAAGAGTTTCTATACTACTATTTTACTGAGAGGAACCTGGATTCACATCAGTCGTAGTGGATTTCCAGAGTAACCCAGCGTCTGTCAAGATTACTCAAACACTGTACAGCGTAACTTCACATTTATATGCTGAGTAATGTGTATACAATGAACACACAACACATGAGTAAACTCAGCCATTTATAATTATCAGTGCGAGGAACAGTTTGCTCTGTAATCAACGCATGCAAACACAGGAACATGTGACAAAGACTAATACAAACAATGCAATATGTAGCTTTGAAGAGAAGTAGTAAGCGTATTTGCAAGTGCTTTGTCCCTAACCAGTAGGATAAGACGGTGCAATGCGTTGAACTGTATATGTTTGCTGAAAGTAAAGATTTTTCTAATATATGGGAATAATAAGCCAAAATATAAAACTGCGAAGTTGTGAAGATGAATAAACCCAAAAGAAAAAACTAAATTGAATGGGCCAAAGCCATTTGACAACAGATTAAAATATGATAGGGGAAGCTCTGGCCCATCCAGTTTGTTTGCTTATGAAGTTGTCTTTGAGCTTACGGAAATGTATTTGTTTTAATAGTGTGTAGGGTGTTCTTTTTTCTTGTACTCTCATAGTCCGAAAACATGCATTTGAGGTTAACTGGTAGCATTTTGTTTAAGAAACTAAATGTGCAGGCTGATTTTCCTTCCAAAGGTATTGAAGTATTGCATCTATTTGTAGATGTAAAATAATAATGTTTCTTTTCACTCTGAAAGAAAGTTGCTTTGTGCCCAAAACAAAACAACTGTCAAGATTTTGTAAGAAATTCATGAAAGAAAACAGTAGGGATTACATAACGGGCTTATACTCATTGTTGTATCTGTCTGCTGCTGGAACCATTTAGAGGAAAGAATATCAAGATAAAAGGGCATAGAAGGTAACATATACACCCAACAAAACGGACCTGAGAGTCTCCACAGGGGGAGACAGTGGAGACAGTTTGAAGATCCATCCACACTGGTGCAACGCCAACACACATACATTCACAGATTGTAACCCCCAGGCACATGATGACATTTCAGCACCTCACTCAGACAATAGCAGCTTTTTTTGTTTTGTTTTGGGGTTTTTTTGCGTATCACAGTTCCTTTGTGTGAAGCTTGAGTGTATGACCCTGCACATATGCTGTCTGCCTGTCACTGAGCACCTGCTTATTCATCAGACATCAATAACTTCTATCCGCTTCCCCTCTGTCTGGTTTGTTGTTGTTTTTCAGTCTGTTATCTAACAGTTGAACTGGAGAAAGCTGCGTTGTGCTACGAGCTGCCTGAAACAGGAAATGACCAATTTTGGAGGATGAACAGACCCTGGCTCCCAGATTCCTACACAAACATGGTATTATTGGGGTGTAATGTGATTAGTTACTAGTTTAATGATCTCTGCACAACTGATGTCAATGCATGCTTGTGTAAGGAGAATACGGAGGAGGTAATAATAACAACCACAGGTGAAGGATGTTATATAAGCTAAGGAGGGCTGGAGTAGCATCAGGATGTCAGGGGTTTCTTTTTGTTTGCTTGTTTTCCTCCATCTGCACTCATCATTTTGTGTGCCGCTTTTGTGATACAAATACACACATTGTTTGTTGTCAGCTGTGCAGCCTGTAGTAAGGACAGCATGGAGTAAACGAATATCAAAGCCCATTCATCGCTGTCCTTTCTGTTGGAAGAACAGATTATTTAGTAGCAGCGCTGTAAGAGAAGCCGGGTCCACACACACGCACGCACGCACGCACGCACGCACGCACACACACACACACACACACACACACACGCACACACCTCACTCGCTCTGCACACCTGAGCTGGTCTTTCAACACAATAGACTCCACCTTTCAATCCTTATCAGACGTTATCACAGCCTCTGTGTGGGTGGGGGTGTGAATATCAGTAAAGAGCCGGCGGGAGGAGATTGGATTCCCATTTCATTCTTTCTGCCATCTTAGTAGCTAAACATATTCTATTGAAATTCATAAACAAACTGTATTGGAAAAGTGACAAAAACGATACGCTGCAAAAAAAAAAAAAAAAAGAATATGCACACATACGCAGCCAGGAGGCCGATTTCACCCACCAGACCAACACCCATCACGACAGATTTGATCAAATCATTATCACCAGCCATGCAAGGAGAGCTGATGAATAATGTATGCACCAACGGGCTACAATGGTACATCCCTTCTGGACTAGCTGCATTTCTCTTCGAGCCACATTAGCTACTGGTTGGTCTTTCCATTTCTGAGGGGCATATCTGCTAATACCTATCTCGCACTATTACGTTTTCCATTAGTGTGGGATGTTATTGTGTATGCACATGCACAGTATTGATGTGTTGAGCACACATAGACACAAATCTAAATGAAAAATAAATTCTACAGGTATACAGGAACCCACCGCTGTGCTCATTATTTGTGGCAACATATGTGACTGAGCTTCAGACTGAAAATGTGAACAGGCATCAGGTGTTACTGCATCCCTTCATGATCAACACAAAGAAGCATTGACATGCATCAGGTGCAGTAGTATGATGGACAGCTTGACTCTGACCCGATAGGTGAGGTGTCAGTTATTTCAAATGTCAAATCTACCAGACGGTATGGGCTTGTGCTCCCATCTGTGGCCTCCAACCCTAATGAACATACAGTCACATATATAGGCTGGGCTGTCTCACTCCTCCAAAATCTTTAAATTTTCTATTCCTATTGAGAAAGATCGCCTTAAACAAGAAAGATCCTCATGGAATTCCAAGGTACTTGTAGTGCAATGACAAAAAAAATGCATTCATTCATTGATATTTGCACTGCTTTGGGTTTTTTTTCTTTTTCATATGATAATAAGGGAGCATAATACAATGAATAAAGACACAACATAATATAAACATTTGACATCTTTTTTTGTGTACTTTATTGAATGAAGTACAATTCTATGTGGTAGATGGATGAACACTGCTAGGCAGATATACACCCAAGTTGATGTTAACATTGTTAGTATTTTTGTTTTGTTGAGTGCAAGGTCATGGAGTACAACATTACCCCAAAGCTATGAATACTATGAATATTCATAAAGGGGAGGTTAGCTGATTACCTGCAGTGCAGTGACTAAACAGGAGCATTATGTATTGCTCAGTTTACTCTGGTAAATCACGTTACTGGTTCTAAACCGCAGCTGCTACCATGCAATTTGTTTGGTCTCACAAAAGCAGACAAACTGGACCTTCAGCCTCATGTGTATAGTCTCAGAAAAAAAAACTGGTTATCTACCAAATATAAGTCATAGTCTGGGCTCTGCTGTCCAATCAATACAGATTAAGCCTTGTCAGACAGCAGATAAATCTCACAGACCCAGTGGAGATGTATTTGGCTATCAAAGAGAATGGGAAGACTCACTCTTGCGTTGGAAAGGCACAGATAACAACATTCAAGATTATGCAAAGCAGGAGAAATGATGCAGTTTTATATTTGCACCAGAGCTGTTTTGAAAACTCCATTCAATTGACAGAGAGGCACTGGTACAAACTCTGCTCAATACAAGGCTTTACATCAGGGTAACTCTATTTTATTGATTTTTTTTAGGACAACAAACTTGAAAAACGTGAAGGCAAAACAACAAATTCAGGTGTGTTAAGGACGTGCAAACCCTTTTCAGACTGAATAAAGTGACTATGAGAACGATAACAAAATCATATAGACTCATAGAATAGTTTTTGGAGTTAAATAGAGAAGGATGAGAAAAATTTGAAGATATTAACTTATAGCCAGCTGAGATAGCTTTATTGGTACTACGATGGAAACAACAGGAAACCTCTAATTGAGTGGTTATTTTTACGTCCGCCAAGGACATAATAAAATCCTCTGCCTATATCTGTCTGTCTGTATGTCTGTTAGCAAGATTATGTCAAAGCTACTGCACAGATATTAGGCCAGGTCAACTTTTGGCAGACTTTAGAGATCTCTGATTGCTTTTAAAACTAAGAATGTGAAAATAAGCAATATTTTTCACTAAGGAATTACAAATCAAATTGTTCTCACAAACTTAGACTGGCGCAACCCTGGTGTTAGGAAGTAACAAATAGAAAGACAGATATCTAGTCTTCTATGCTCTCCATACTGCCCATAAGCAGTAAAGATAGAAGAATGAAAAGTGATAAAACATTTTTTTTTTTAAGTCAGCTTTATTGTCAAATATGCTATACATGCTTGACATACACCATAGATAAAATTTCAGTCCTCTCGGACCCACGGTGCAGGGTAATAATTAATTTTTTTTAATTAATTAATATTAATCTTCTTTATAGCTACATGAGCACACACGCACACAAACGGAGGATATGGGCACTCAGCATGTTTTGCGTGATTAATCAGTATTGCGGAAAATCTGATATAATCAGCAACTATCTGACAAAGACTCAGCTCTCCATACATTCTAGTACCTTCCACCAAAGTGGGATAAATATAGTATAGCATAGCATTTTACTCACCAACCATGATTCCTTTCAATGTAAACAGGGACCTGTGTTAATTAGGCTTCGGCATTCAAAGATTATTATCTGGGAAACGAGCACATTGGTAAAGCGGAAACGCTAAAAACATCTCTTTTGTTTTCATGCTGGCTTACATCAGCTTTTTTTTTTCTTAACTCGCCAACATTCATTTGTGGAGGAATCACCAGTGAATGGCAGCCAAGAAATAAAATTGTATGTTTTTTGTGTGAGTGTATGAAGGAAACATCTGAAGGGAGGAACAGCCAAAGACAGATAGGACTATGGCGACGCTCAGCATGCACAACCTCCTGACCTTGTCACAGACTCACAAAGCCACACAGCTCATTTCATTATTCACACACGCACCATTCTGGTCTTTTGTTATTGGAGCACGCTCTAGACACATCAGACACATAAGCTCAAACCCTTATGGGGCTGCAGCCTGAAACATCAAAAGATTTCATTGCTCATCAGAGAATATTGGACAAAGATGTAAATGAGTTGTGTATCCTGGAGAAACCACTTGCCTACAAACTAATATCACATGTAGCACTGACCTGAAAAAATGCCCTTATGTGTTAGAACTCAATGTTTTGGCTCTACAGCAGTAATGCAATAATTAGGAATGACTATAAATAGTACAGATTATAGTTTATGCAACCACAAGGCAGTAAGAGACATAAATGACGTAAATGCATAATAACGCACTAAACCGGGATTTTAAAACATGGTGAATTATGTTGTCTAATATGTATACAAACATTGCTATAAAGCGCTGACACTTTAAAATCTACATGAGCTTGCATTTTTTAAGTCTTTAGCTGAATATTCAGGATAAACCCACAGGTTTCATTTCAGTGTATTCCACAGCATTCACCAATATTGTGATTTTTAAGAATGTGACTTGACTTTAAAAGTATGCAAATGAACCTACAGTACATATAGTATTTTTACAGCGAACATCAATTATTCCTTTGCAAACATCTCATTTATTAATATTATTAATAATAATAAAGTTTAAAATATTTTTTAAAAATGACACATTGAATGCCAGTGGTGAAAATGAAATCGATATTGTGGCATAGGGTTTTTTTTTAATTATTGCATTTTAATTCCAAAACTATGGTTGTTAATTATGAACAATATTTTGCTATTAATAATATTGTTCATAATAAAGAGCTTTGTTTTGGTTACAATATGAGAAACATTGGAAAACCTTCCCTTTTTATTGAGTTGACCTCACAAAATGCCTCATTATCGCAGCAACATGCTGACAGAAGAGTCATTGGAGCTGCTGGCGTGGCTAAAAGCTCTTGGTATTTTAGGACTGAAATAAAGTCTTTCTTTTCACACTTTTTCTTCTTCATACATCCAACACACACATATACATGCACCGTTACACACATTTCACTGGTCTTTTAAGAAATCCTCATGTATGGCTTGTTTCCAGGTCAAGCTGCAGAGACAGAATTAGACATTTTCTTGCCTGCCAGTTGTGCTTGTCTCATTACATCTGTAACATACAGCCATCTCAAATCCGAATGATATGCCCCCATTTACTGGCTTCCTGGTTGTTAGGAGAAGACACACTATAGCCCAGAGTGAAATTCCACATCAGCGTCAACGGTAGAATATTATTGTCTGACCTATTGCTTATTGTGACACCTACTATAATAAACATATCACACAAAGATCCAATATTTATTTCTAGTTAAATAAATAATTGAATACTTCATTAGATTGGATGATGAGCACTGACACAAAGCTGACAGTTTGTTCACCCAGAAGATAAATATCATCAGCGCCTTGATGTTGAACTTGTCAGGCTAAACTAAAACATCGTAACGATTTAACACAACCACCACTGTCGCGTCGGCTGGGTTTCATCCACTTCATCTGAAAGTTGACAGCCCTAGTTAAAGAAAAAAAAAATCAAGGAGGGAGGGAGAAAATGGGGGATGGGGTTAAGAGGCTGAGTGTGGGAATAGAAGGGGGGAGAGGAGAAGGAAGAAGAATGGATTAAAGCATCAGAAGGTACAGCATTTCCCTGAAAGATGATTGGCTGATGGCTGCTCCCACAGGACTGACTGGAGGAGTAATCCCACCAAATAGAAGTTTAACTGTTACCACCCACCGAGAAACACACACTCCCTCATAAACATGTAGTCACAGCACAAACAAACTGATGCAATGAAGAGAAGAAGAATAAAATGCTGTACACATGCAGTATCACAGAAAAATCACCCAAAAACATGAATTATCATAAAACTGTGCACAGTAATCATATGTTTCAAACAAGCAAACAAAAGAGTAACGACCAAGATACTCAAATGTGTACAAGCACACAGTGAAGTCTTTCAGATTGCAGAGTTGGAAGATATTGTGCAGTGGGTTGTCAGGTTAGGACACCTGACACCTCACTGCATCGTCTCTGTAGCTTTCTGTGTACATCAGCAAAACTGAGGACTATTGTTGCACACTGGGGAGAAAAAATAACAAAAAAGAACTGGGATGTTCTGTCGTGTCTGTAGCAGATACAGACTGCTAACACATCAATGCCCTGGTAGGTTTATGCTGTGCTTGCTGGGGAACTCAAAAATTAGATGCAATAAACAGCCAGAGAGAGAGAGAAGCACAACGGGAGGCAGTGAAAGATGGGATTTAGTGAAGCTGCCAAGCTACTGGAGGGTTTAAAGCTCAGTGAAACCCCCTAAAGATCCTCAAAGGCAAAAAAAAAAAGTTCTTCATTTCACAGGATCAAAAAAACAATTGGAAAATAATTTTTTTGTTCGATTTGATCCTTAATAAATACAAATTATTAGAACAAATGTGCTACACTGTCTCCATAATATTCCATGGAAAAAAATCCCACATATGTAAACACCTTTTTGTGTAAATGCAAATTACAAAAGCTGAAATTTCACAGTGCTACCGACTATTTGGGTGTTTTATACAGGTGTACAAAAAGTTGTTTAACAGGGGTAGCTGTTGTGTTATCTGTGATTATAAATCTTCCATCAATGGTTTACTTTAAGAGGAAAACTGGAAATCCATCTGTCATTTTGACAAATGAGAAGCTTCTATAGAGAGCAGATCTTTATAATGGTGTGCCCAAACATCCATATCTCAGTGTTATTTGATCAAGAAACAGTTAAGGTTAATGACAAATAAATCTAGATATTGCCTCCCACATTGAGAAAAATGATCAGTATCACATGTCACATGGATTATCATTATTGTATTACAGGGCTGTGTGAGGATTGTTACATGTTTAATGTAATTACTTTGTCATTTAAGGAGTCGATCTAATACTATATTAGCGGGATTATTGGATTGATTTTTAATAAGTGGCAAACAATGGTCATGTGTCTCCATTACAGGTCATGGCAAACAGACATCTCTCTTTGTACAAAGTAACATGAGAATCCAATACTCCCATTTAAATGACAAGATCAGACCCTGATCTGGTCACTTTTTATTCCCTTTATCTTCAAACACAAATTGTTTTGTTGTGCTTGGTGTGGCAATGTTGAGTAAAGGTGACCACTTACTTTCTCTGAGTGGGTGGCAAACTGTCCTCCTGACGACCTCCTTTCTGTCTTGTTGTTTCCCACTGATTAAACATCTAAACCACCACTTAAGCAAGAAAACGGCTTCAGGGTCACAGATAATGAGCAGCTATTGATCCCGTTGAAGAGCATCCACGTGGAATAGCAAGTTTAGGTGAAACAACTCTATTCAGGTTTAATTTTAACCTCTTCACCCTGAACATTAACCCAATGTATGTTAATTTGCCATTTGCCCTTTTAAAAAAACAAAAACATTGAATTGAGGAACTTTTATAATTTTAAGGAATTTACACAATTTTATGAATTTGAAAAAGGAAGCCTGACAGTAGAGAATTTCCATCAGAAAATTGTGCAACTGTGAACCCTAACTGTAACCTTTTATTCATTATCTACATCTGTAAGTCACAAAGTGATAGAGCCAAGCCCAGGAAGTACTGGTGAAGTGTGGGTGTACCACCACAACCACCCACACTCCCACATGGTCAATTTGAAGTCACCAATTAACCTAACATCCCTGCAGGAAGCTGGACCCTCCAGAGAGCCCTAAGGGCAGAACAAAGAGATCGTTTCAAAGTCTCTGTGAGCAGTTTTGGAAGAAAAAAATCCAATAATCATGATTAAATTTTTGTGATGTCCAATGCATACCCAGCCTTCACCTACTGTTATCTAAGACCGGTTTCAACAATCCACAACTCGAAAACATTGCATGCAATAGATAAATTGATTATTCTTCACAGTGAGGCTACCACTCCAATGATTGTTTAAATACCCACCCTGGTAACGGAAAAGAAAAGACACAGTACCCCTCCAAACACACAGAGTACACAAGAGGAAAGGTGACTCTGTTAGACTGGCTGTTCAACTGTTGCACACAAGGCTGCGTCAGTGAAATCTCTCCAGGGATGTATGAAGATACCTCAACTGGAAGAAAAATGCCCATCTTTAGAAATCAGAACTTTGAATCTCAGCCACGAACCTACATTTTTGCTGCACATTTATCAAATTCAATAGAGCCTGCGCCAAAGTCCAGCTGTTGTTGGCAGGAGTTTCACTCCCACCAAAACATCTCGTCTGTGATTTCAGGTGTTGTTATTTCAACCTCCCGCAGCAACACTAGACCAATTAAAACAGGTTAATTGCTAACCTTGACTAAAAAGTCTAGGAACACCACAAGTCATTAATAGGATAACGCTAAACACTGGAGGGAACACATTTTCATGCTTATCTGGTCACTGGCACATGGGAACAGCTGTGGGAAATGTCACCAACAAAAGAGCATGGTAAAACATGGTAAAGTGAATCATAGAGCAGAAATGTTAGTGGGTTAATGTTTCATCCATATACAAGACTGTTTAACTGTCATGCAGCCGTGCCGATCTGGTAGACTGCAGCTTGAAACCAACGCAGTTTGTCAATAATTTCATCAAGCATCGTTTACCTGGAGACGATGATGATCCTGTCCAACCTGATATGATAACGCACCTCATTGTTGACCTCAAACCATCGATTTTTTGTTAATCAGGTTAATGGAATATGTTAAACATGGATATACAGTGCAAAGCTAAATATGTATTGCTAATGGAAGCTAAATGCTAATCCAGTAAACTGCAAAGTACAAAGCCTCATAATTCAACATGAACAAAAACGTATGTGTTTAAAGGCTTTTACCTGCTGTGAATAAACACAAAGTTTTCAGATACAATGTTTGAAAAAGCTGACTAAATTGTGCAACATTTGGACAGTTTTGTGTTTGCTATTGTCTGACAAGCCGGCTCCTCTCAATTAAATACATTTGTTTTGTCCACAGAGAAATTAGTTGTATGGAACTTCCCTGATTTACCCCGGAGGGAAAATGATTTCAACAGAGCATAAAACAACTAACTGCTCTACATATGTAGCTCATGCACTGGACTATACCAACTAACATTCAATTGTGCATCATCTGATATGATTAATTGAGACAATGGGCAGCTTATGTATGCCTCTACCTCTCCTCTTCTCCCTTCTTCTAGTTTAGGATCCTCAAAAAAACTTAACTTACAGAAAGCGTTTCACAAGTAAATGAATAATTAAGCAAAACATGCGGTGAAGTGTATAATTCCGGGCTGGATATTTCAAAAGGCCGCAAAATATGCGCATATTGGCACAGTAATTTCCTCCTTCATCTCGAAAGAGTGTGGGGGTCAGAGCCGAGACGCCCTTCATTATCTGTAGCGGACAGAAAGAAGAGCGGCGGAGCAGAAGAGAAGAAGATTTTGAGGGAAGCAGTTCCAGTCTGGACAACAGAGAGTTACGACTGTGCAGACCTTCCCCTCTCCCACATGCTTGCTTTCTGCCTTTTCTCCCATCTCCCCTCTTGCACTGACAGAAAGGTGAATGTATGGTGGTTCTTTATTGTGCTAGGAACTGCCGAACACTTCACACCTGTGCAGCACATCTCACACACACATATGAGAGCCTTAAATGGAAACAACACAAATGCACCCGCATGCTCACGAGCGCACACTGTACACTGTCAAGAAAGAAAATAATTGCAATAGCATGA
>OMNM01048997.1:0-15000 GCA_900302745.1 Parablennius parvicornis
TATCCTTCATGAAGACATAACATAACATAACTGGCCAATTTTCCCCTCAATCCCAAAACAAGTTATAATACTATGTGTTCTTACTGTAGGAACAACATGGTGTTACACCTAAATGACACTTGTAATTTTATGTCTAGACTCTAACAACCAGGACTTTGTTGTCATTTTAACACAAATAAACACGTTCTCGAAGAGTTGCTGTCATTTTGTTAGGTTAAAAAAAAAAAAATTCTGAGTGTGTTTTTTGTGAAAAAAACTGATGTTAACCTTTGTTTCCTGTCTGGGCTTAAAAACCTTGTTGAAACAAACATCCTGTGTAGATCCATCCGTCGTCCAAACATGTGTCCAATTAACCAGCGTTTTGGGCGACTGTGGCTGAGTTGATAGTGTGTTGTTTCTCTATTGGAAGGTTACAGGTTTGATCCCCCATCTGTCCATTTGTCCTTGAGCAAGACACTGAACTCTAAACTGAGCACTCTGCATGGCAGCCGACTCCATTAGTGCGTGCATGTGTGTGTTTGTATCTAACATTGTAAAGCTCTTTGGGGATGGTAATCAGTGGAAAGAGAGCTATATAGGTGAACTCCATTTGACCATTTGACCATTTACATCTATGCATCCTTCCTCCCTCTTTATCCTAATTACAGTGGAGGGTTTGCTGGAGCCAATTACAGTTGACTAAGGGTGAAAGCACGGTTCATCCTGGGCAGCTTAGTGTCACCAATCAGCTTAATACATGTGTTTTTTAATTGTCGATGGAAACTTGTGTCAGAACTCTGCATAGAAAAGGACCATAAGCCTGAAACCGAACCGTGAATATTTTCACTATTAGTCACATTTACATCTACAGTCATTTGTGTGCACATTGACAATGAGAGTGCTGAACACTCCACCTTTCTTTAACTCTCCTCTTCTTTCAGACTAACTAACTAAGCTACTTGACAACATCCTTGTTTTCAACTGATCTCAATGCCTGTACTAGTTTTTTTAAAAAGGGAATCAATATTTTTGCACAATGGGCTGTGTAAGATGGCTAAAGGACAAAGAAAAAACTCATCCTAATACAGAAACACAGCCATGCAACACTTCCTACTTATCGTTATATTCTGCCATAACTCAATTGTCATGAATTTATTTGTTGCTTATGATGTTTGAAAGCTGAGTTGTGGCTAACTGTTTAGTTTGTCAGGCTTAACGATGACAACATGCCTGGAACATGCATTTTTTTACTCTCAACCTTTGTTGTGATGCCTTTCTTGTTACACAAGAGGCGGCGTAGTGTCAGGCGACATCTAAAGATACTGTACGTGATTGTGTGAGATGTATAGATATACGCACAAGTTGAGCTTGGGATAATTGGCGGAAACCCGCAGCGCTGACAGCCCAGTAAGACTGAAGGGAGGAGGGGGACACATCCATGGACGGATGGATGGATAGACAGAGAGATGGGGATCGTACAGAGAGGAGAAGTGAAGGCAAAACAATGGGGACACAAGATAAATTGGAGATTTCACACCACGGGGTGTGAGGGCAGAGACACAGAGAGATGGATGGGTGTTGTTTCAGGGGTGATGGCGATGGAGGAAGGATAACTGAGGATAGAAGTGGGCAGATGGATGAAGAGGGAGATAAGAAGGAAGGGGGAGGGTGTAGATTGAGTTCAGTCTTTGCAGATGTGACTGAGGATGAGTGAGTACTAGACAGAAATTGGGAATAATGGCTGAATGGAACATTGGAAGAATGGATGAATTATGGGTGAACTGAATAACGGCTGAATGGGTGATGAGTATCCTGAGTTTGGAGACAATGCTGCCAGGATGTGACATTTGAATGAAACATGAAAAAAAAAACAACAAAAAAAACCTGTTTACTCGTATTGTCTCATCTCAGCTATTTTTTTTTTTCCATTTCTTTGCTTAGTTTGTTCTCCAAGTAGTTAAGAATGAACCATAATCATGTACTCTGCAATAGGTCCAACGATGGAAGAAAGATCATTTCTCACTGTGTGCGAGAATCTAATGCATCAGTCTGGTAGAGAGCTCAAAGTCAAGGCCAAACCAAGTGTAACAGACTGTGTCAAGAGCACAGCAACCAGAAATTTACAAGAATTTTAAGGGATTTAAACCACAAAAATGTAGACCGTTGGGTATAGTATAAAGAAAACGTGGGGCATGTCGTATGTAGGTATTCAGATTGAACTGAAAAAATACACATTCAAAAAAATTGCCAATAAGAAGCAATAACAGTGCTTCACTATTCACCTCTTTTATTCTCATATGTGTTTATCAGTATATATGCCCGTATACATCTTCAAAAGTTGGACGTAATCCCAGCTGTCTCAGCAGGCTTTGCTTTGCAAAATTTACATTCTGCTGTGTGCTTTCTTTTAGATGTTTATTTGCAGAACTCATTGTGCTTTAAGTAGCCAGATCTCATTACTTAGGATTATGCCAGTATATCCAGAGCCTCTTGAAATGCTTTCTGCATCCATTATATTGAAGTGTAAAGAGTGAAGGAGGAGGATATGTATCATGAGACACAAAAAACTAAAATAAATAAATCATGGATGAGTCAAGGTATCTTTTTCATTAGGGGTAAAGCCGTTACATCCCTGCTGTTGTCATCTCAACCAATCTTGAAATCTGAAGTCACATTAATGCATAAGGTTCTATGCGCCAGATGGAGTTTGATTTAATGTTCTGTGATACACAATCACTAGAGAGACATTTGTTCTATAAATTCAAGAAGCAAAGCAAGACCTTGATCCAAACTGACAAGATGAAGACTGATGATGAGGGGATCTCATTTGCAATGTGGATATTTCCATTAAAAATTAATTTTTCAGAATGTGCAATCATAAAGACATGTTGCATATTGTTCCATTGACAATGTGGTTTAGTTGTGACCAAACCAAAATCCCAATCATATGTTGACTTTGCATCACTCGAATATTGAGTTGTAAGCAACCAACAGGGTTCACAATTCAGATTTGAGTTTCAAGTAAAATATTTTCAAGTCCATTTGAACATATTAATGAAACAAGAGCAATCAAAGATTTCTGACATCTGCCAACGTTAATGTGGACGCAGAAGGAAAGACGTATTATCCGCATTGTAATTCTAATTTTCATCTGACTTCGGTTTTCATCAAACAATCTGAAGGTAGTATCTTGCCAATTGATACGTGCATAAATAAAAATTTGGCGAAGATCTGTCATGTACTTTTAACGTGATCCAGAATTCGAATAAAGATTCAGATCCGGATCACTTTCAAAATGTTATAGATTCTTCTATAATCTAATATCTATCTGTGGTGAAAATTTGGCGAAGATCGATCAAGTAATTTCGACACAACCTGCTTAAGACCATAAAAACTGAAATCTGGATCCAGAATCCAGATCCAGATCCGAATCACGTCCAATATTTAATGGAGTCATCTGGGGCCTAAGCTCCATCTCTGATGAAAATTTGGTGAAGACTCGTTCAGTAGTTTTGTAATCCTGCAAACAGACAGACAGACAGACAAATAAGGCCATTTTATTACGTTCACCAAGGACGTAATAATGGCAGGAAAGGAAGTGAAATGTTGGACTAACAAATTATGTGATAAAATAACCATTCAAGTGGGATGCTTCCGTGGTAATCACACCTACCAAGGCCAGTAACTCAATCTGCAGTCAGGTGATACTTTTACAAGCCATAGAAAGGTTGAAATATGCGTCTTTGCAGCTACCAACAAGCGAACTCTAATGTGATGTGAAGTCATATTTCCCGATCTGTGTTATTGCACAGTTGAACGATAGTCAACTTAGTGTTGAGACGTGGAGCATTTAACAGGCCAAACGCTCAATCCTGCAACGTCAATGACAGCGAAAAATAACTTGCAGATCTTCCACTATGAGTCAGACCAATTCCAAACTGAACGGCCTTTTAAATATCCCATGATTCACCCCCTTCACGAAGTTTTCGCGAAAAATCCAGCCACAGCGAGAACATAACCTCCTCGGTGGAGGTAATAAAGCAAATGCTAAATGAATAGTTGAAATGAGGGATTGAAGGTTGAATGGGGTATTTGCTGAAATGAGGCTTCCTTGTATGGGGCGGATAATGGCGTTTGAGCCGGGTGAAATGTTGTAATGATAGCGAAAGAGCGAAATGATATATTGCGGCAGTGGAACAGGGATTTGGGGGGAGTCTGCATTGATGGGATAAGGGCCGCATTCATTGTTTGGAAAGATGGGATAAGGACTGACCAGGATGTTGGAATGACATGATAAGAGCTGAATGACGACTTTTGAAGATGAAAACGGGGTGGAATGGAAGTCTGGGATTGACATATCTGTGATGTTGGGACTCCAGCTGCACAGCAGAGGAAGCTGGAGGGGGATGGTAGGAGGAGACGCAGGATAGGGAATAGAGAGGACAGATAAGGAATACAACTGGAAAAGCGGGACGACTGTGGGTATCGGCATTTAAAAGAATTACGTGGAGTTCTCCGTGGAAGAACAGTGAAATCCGAGAGCATTTTGTTCGTTAACTGCATCCCGGGTAGAGCCGGATTCTCCCTTGACAATACTTTGTGTCAGTGGCGGGGCTCCCCTGGTGTTCCTCTGTGTTTGCCTGCCTGTCAGACGTCACTGCAGCATATGTCAAACTCAATCTGGTCACGCCGACTGTGGCACTGCCATCAGAAACTGTCTCAGTGGCTTCGCAACGCGAGGAAGCTTTCTGCTTTCTGCCTTCTTCCACCCCCCCCCTCCCCCCCACTACCCCCGGGGGGAATTCTGGGATAGCGAATGTGCACCTCACACTTGCAGTGTGGAGCTTGTGGTTGATGCGGCGTCGAGGGTATTACTGTTGCTTTGCGTTACAGGAGAGATACACACATAATCATGTCAATGACAGCATCTGCCATTACAGTAAGATTACCATCGTGGACCGATAAGGACTGGAGCTTCAACGTCTTCTTGCTGCGGGTGTTTTATTTATTCCTTTTCTTTTAGAACGGAGTGGGACACTCTGTTTGATTTACACTGAAAATCATAAATAGTATTACAATGCGGCATATCGCGTCTGCCGTAAAATACTTTTTCACATGCTGGGAATATCATTTGATGTTTTGTATTTCTACTATTTATTGAAAAGAGAATATATCATGCTAAGTCTCTGATCATTTCTTCATGTTCCCTACACTCATGGACAACTGAGTGTTTTTAAGTTAATTCCTGTTATATTAAGATCAAATCGTTAGTTTGCAGTATTCAAAGTTTTTGTAAAAATGTCCTTCTATTTACTTTTAGATGTGATCCCTTTAAATTTCCAGGTTGTCAAAGGCGTTTTAGTTCATGGGGCCACATTCAGGCCAGTTTGTAATGAAAATGTTGATAATTTCCCAAAACCAAACAACTACGACCAAAGACTACTACAATGTCAACTTAAAGCCAATTTTAATGGAACCCTCTTGAGCAAATGTCCCAAAAAACTTCTTCCAATATTTGATGCTAGCTTGAATGCCATCTCCATTTCTTTTAGATGTAATTATGTTATGTGTCACCACGTAGTAAAAGTGACTACACAGCTCAGGACAACTATGATCCTTGGTAGAATATACACTGCAAAATAAAGCAAAATGTTATTTTAACACCACTAATTTCATCATTTGCAGCCAATAACTAATTTTTATGTGCAGTCACAATTGCTATGAATACCTTTATTGGAGTTGTCTTAAGCTGCCGGAATGTTGGTCCCCGTTTATATCGCAACGTTTCAAGTTAAAACGTCACTTTTGCATTTTCTTTTGACACAGTGTTTTTATACACTTTTTACACACACGTCCCTACAGAGATTTCACTATACACTATAAAACATTACCAATGGAAGCAAGTTGTGCCTCTCTGGAGGCTTTTTCCTCCGTCTACATGGAGACCCGATTTGGAGCATTTTCGAAAGGTTCCACTTTGGGAGCCTTTTTTAGAAAGTGGCTTTTTCAGTGGCTCCCACGGTACCATGAAAATCAACATGAAACACACACACACAGAATCTTGGCCTTGGTATTTTAACTGATTTGTTGCTGTTTGTCTCGTTAGCTATCGCTTATAATTCTGTTTCCTACAAAGATCCACCGACATCCAAAATGATAAAACATCATGTTTTATCTGATTGTACCATCAGCAGAGCATATAAACTAAATCAGCCATTATCTTTTAAGATAAGATAAGCTACATTTCTAAATATTCAAACAAAAAGTCTTGAAATACTTCAGTTTGTGTAATAAATAAAAAAAAAAATGTTTGTGTCATTGTTGTAAGTCATGTATGAGAAAAACTAATTATATATACTTTTTAATGTCCTTGTATATTCCTTGTATCTTGTTTTCAGTTTAAAATAGCGTCAGGAAGACAAATAAGCATTTTGATTATTTTGTATGGTACAGATCTAACACATTATTTTAATCCTGTCTTGTAGAGATTCAACTCAGATTACTGTTGAAACAATGTCATTGGGGATGCAAAGCTTGCGCCTCAAAATCCCCAAAAAATTATTAGAAGTCAGTGGAGCTCAAACACCTGCCTATTAGTATTTTTCACCTGCATCCGCTTCTTTAAAATCTTTATAATTCAAGTTTGAGTATTCAGTTGCCCTTCAGAAAATAGAGTCTCCGTTGTCCCTCGGTAATGATGAATGATAGCACAGGGGGTAAAAAAAAAAAACTCGGCGAGTGGCAGGAAGCATCATCTCCTGAAATATGAATTGACTGGATTTATCAGGGAAGGAGATGCCATTCATCTTTTTACATGCTGTTCAATCAGAAGCTCCAAATGGCTTCTTTCACCAAACTCTCTCTCCTCCAGTGTCTCTCCCTCTCTTGCTTTCCTCCTTCATTTTCCCCGGCCCCCTTTCTCCATCACCCCATCATCTCACCGCGGTGATGCTGTCATGACAACTAAAGTGCTTCCTGAGTGCTTGTTGGGTAAACTGACTTTCCCAGAAGTGCTTCCTCCCTTTTACCCTTCCCCCCACTAACATTGCATACACATCTACGCGTTTCTTTCTATACTTGCGAGGAACTTAACCGATGCAGCGCAGTGCACAAGCATGCATGTGACCCCCAGTCATAACCAACATACAAATCTAACTTTATGATTAGACTCAAAAATTTTAATTTACACAGCTACCTCAGATACCACCGTTGAAACAAAGCATTTAGAGCAATAATGGAAAAAAACCCACCATGTCCTCGCAAGTGTAGAAACACAGGAGCTCACACACACGCGCAGACACATTCCTGTAGTCGGTAAAATATTAATAAAATGCTTGATTCAGCAGCGGTAGCTTCTTTCCATGAAAGCCTGGTTGTCTCCAGAGTCCCGGTCAGCGATGGCTAGATGCTTGTTAGATTGGTAGTTAGCCACATTTTTAATGTATTTAGGTCAGGTAATGCCTCCCCCAAAAGAAATGGTACACAACATGATACAAAACAACTACACCACCGACACATTTTGTCCCACACTTAAATCAAGCTAAGAACGGTAAACTTGTGCATGTGTGCCTTGCTTTTAAGCCCTATTTTTTATTTCATTATAAGAAATCTAGGTTGGGTTTTTTTTTTGTCAATCTTCACATTTTCAACCTCAAATCTTGGATTGTTTTACTGGAATTTGAATGCACGTAGTGCCTGTGTGCAGCAAGTTAATCATGCATATATCATAGCTATGCATTTTTAAAGATGTTGAGAATGGGGAAACAGTGACACATGACCTATAAATGTTCTTGAACTGTCTCCTTTTTTTCCCCCTGGAAGTGTCAGCATATTCGGTTGACATACAATTGACACACAACAGGCTACCCATTACTGAAAACATAGTAACTAGTTACTTTTGAATGCAACTGAGCTGTCAGCACTTCATGGATACATCTAATAACTGATTATAAGCTCAAGTTACATTAGTTGTTTTGAAGATATTTGACAATTTCTATGTTCACAGTTCTTGAAAGAAATTGATTTATTAACTTACAACAAGCGACAATACATCAGCAGAATGTCCTTTATAATCATAGTATCTTGACCAGAAGGACTTTTTTATTCTGATTAATAACACATCTCTCATGCAAATCTGTATAATCTGATTTGAGGCATTGCGGGTCGGTTATGGTTCCAAAATGTTTAGAAAGTCCAGATTTTTCCTTTGCAAGAATCTACATCTGCACATCCTTCATCTCTTGCTGTAATGACTCACTCCTCTCAGGTGTATTGCAATCCCACTGTGTACCTGATTTATGAATGAATGCAGTCTGCAGTGGTTCGATGCATTGACACAGACAGATATGTGGAAAGTAAATCGATGTCAATGTAATATGTGATCCGGTGTCACGCTTGCTGGTTGGATTTTTTTTTCCAGCCCCAACATATCTGGTCAGCATAACTTGACATCTGATTGATCATTTCTTGTTCCCATCTGGACTTTCACTGGGCCAGTAAATTGGTTTTTGCTCAAAAAGTATTGCAACCCTCTTGACCTCTCGGTTTCTGCTTGTGGCCGGATTGTGAGAATAAATGGGTGGCGAACAATGACCTCCTCTGTCATGCCGCAGACAGGAAAACCCCATTGACTGGGTTGTATATTAATATGGTATTATCATCGGTCTTTGTTTGTGTTCACACAGAGGCGTGCACAAATATGAGCAAGCACCGGCACAAACACATGCATACATGCAAAGGCGTGCACACACACACGGTAATAAAACATATGAAGCTATGAAGCTCGCACACACACACACACACACACACACACACACACGCACACGCACACACTCACACAGAAAGACACACACAGGCCATGTTTATGTTTCTTTGGTCTGTAGTTTGCTTTGGGACAAATACAGGAAAAGGATATTTACTGCCTTTCCTCGACATGTTTATTAGTTCACAATAGTATCTGCTAACAATACATGCAATTGCATTGAAATTCAGCTTGGCCGGTTTGTTTGGTGGGTTTTTTTGGGGTTTTTTTGGGAAGTTTACTTTGCTGTCAGTCTGGCTGCCTCTGTGTTCAGTTAAGAGGAGTAACAGGAAAGATGAATATATGAGTGAACGTGTCATGCAGCTCGCCAGGTGGTTGTTGTCCTGATGTTTTGTCCAATTTTGCAGATTTCTGTTTATAGAACCTCCAACCTTTGTGATATTGTAGAAACACAAACTTTTTTTTTTTTTTTTGCAGTCAACATAAGCCAAAAGACATACTATTGCATTCAGACAAAGCCACATGTCGAGTTAAGCAATAGGAAGCCTGCAGGAATTGCTGTGGATGTCTCTTTTTGTACATGTTTCATTTTATGTGTGCTTGTTGGGCCTGACTCTCCTGGAGCCAAAGAGTAATATAGTGCTCCTGGTCACAGAGAAGAGCGCTCAGTGACTGTCACTTTGCGGCAGACATCAGCTTGTATCCAGGCCTCTAAGGAAGGTAAAAGAATGATACTATAGGAAATAGGACTGAGAGTAAAAGCTTAAATATAAAACGAATGAGAAAGTTTCCTTCAACGTGATACTGCTGCGTCACTTTTTGTTCAAAAATAGTCATCTTTATGGCTTTTTACAGAACATTTTGGACGATGCAGTGAATCAGTTGAACTGAATTGTGACTAATGATGAAAGATAAATCTAAAACTAAATAAAGGAAAGCATCTGGTGAAATCTTTTTCATCCTTCAGTCATCCAACATGCTATGATTTGTGTCCTTTACTAAAATGCTACCTACTTTTTCCACATTATTCTGTCGCTTCACGGAAATTTGACAGAAGGCAATCTCTCGGTCATGCATCGCGAGATAGACTTTATCTGTGGATGAAGAAAATCAACTGCTCGAGGTGGTAAGATGATGGTGGCCTTAAAACTATGTTTGAGGCAACCTCATGTTCCGTTTTCCTTCTGGATTAAAGTTATGGGGGAATATCTTTAGATTGCCCAAAAGAAAAGAAAAAAAAAGTATAACCCTGTGTAAATCCTGCTCCCATTTCCAACTTCATATCTTTGTGAAGCGCAATTTTCTGCAGTGACAGGAACCAAAACAAGATTGTGGAGTAGACTGGGCATAAGAAATACGCTTCGGGTTTCACTGTCTCCTATCATCCCAGATGGGACCGTCTACAAGCTCAGGACTCCACTCAGTCTGTGATGATGAGTTGTGTTGTACAAGATAAACTACACCATAATAATAATAGAAATGAACATGCATGATATGAAATAAGAATTATATTTACAATATATGTGTAATAATTAGGGCTTTCAAAATTGATGCATTAATGCCGATTGATCCATCATCATGATTAATCTGATTTTAAAATGTTGTGCAATTAACCCATCTGTATTGCAGAATGATTTAAACATTCCCTGAAACATTGGTGTGGATTGTTCAGAGCCCAAAATTAATATGCAGATACCCAACCAATGACTAAATATTTGGAAATTCCAATAATCGAGTCCAGCTCTACTCTGTATCTGGCTGAAAAAGGAATAACAGGGCCACATTAATACGGATAAATGTTTGTTTTGAAAAAGAGAAAAGGTTTTTCTTAGCATGAACTACAAAAGGTTTTAAATAAACACGTTAAGTGCATGTATATTGCCGTCTTTCTTGAATCTGTTTGTTCACATAAAATGATGCGCAATTCACATACATAAATAATGTATGATATTTAGTTGTGATTAATCAAAATTAATCTACAGTAACTCATTGAATAATCTGATTTGAAAATGTTAATAGTTTGGCAGAAGTAGTAATCACTGAATGACATATGATATATATGATATATTATTATTTTTTGTTATGTGTGTGATGTTAAATACATGGTGCTATATGGTAATCTCTACAGTACTGGATGGTACAAAGAACCTTGTGCAACATCGAATATCGTTTCATAAAGATTCCTATTAAAGGCTTCAAATGGATCTGCAATAAATTTCGGGTGCAGTGTTTAAAACATAATTTATGACTTTTCCATCTATTTGGTCACCACAGAAATGAGAAAACAGAAATACACATCTAAATGAACCACTTGGAAGTGGGAAAGCTTATTGTATGATGATTTTAATTAGCATTTCTTTAAAACCCACAGTGTATAAATTAATTGTAAAGATTGCATGAAGAAAAATGAAAATGGTTCTTGAAAATAGCTGAATTCATTGTAACTAATATTCGATCTAATCCTTGTAAATACAGGTCACGATTCCAGTGTCTAGTGTGAAAGTTGATTGAAGTTAGCATTAGCGATTCGTTGACATTTAATTTCTAAAACTTGACTAAATTTTAAGGTCTGTACTCAAAGCCGTACTATATATTAATAGATCGTTCTTGTTCAGGTTTGTTGAGAACATGTACATATGCATGTAAAGTTAAAACCAGACATTTCTGATCTGGATTGCCTTTTATTTTTTATGCTTTTCACAAATTAAACACATTAATCAGTTGCAGAACTCGGTACCCCCTCAACGTCGGCTCAAACCATCATGTTTTTGTTTTACCCTGCTTTAATCAGGGCAGTGTTATCGTTCTCGTTGGTATCAAGGTTTGGAAATATGTCTCTGAAACAAAATCCTTGAACCAGATTGTTAAATGGTCCAGTAAGCTGATCAGGGAGTCACAACTGAGCATCAGTTAAGGGTAGTTACCCAAAGCCATTACAAATGATGACTCCCTCCATTTACACAATGACTTCCATCCTTTTCCTTGCGGTCAGGCCTTCATGGTTTCAGAAAGAAGAAGGAAAAAAACAAAATCCTTTGTCTGAATCCTGTGCACATTCTGAGCTATTGTTTGTAGGTAGTGTATTATCATATTCACAATTAAAGAGCAATAGCAGGTATTTTATAGTGATAGTGTTATGGGTGGTTATAAATCATAAACATTATTCAGATCTTTCTGGATTCAAGGCTTCTACCAATGAATTTAAATCCTGTGTTGATTCACACTATGTGGCCCTTCACTTTGACTTCGTTATCAGTTTACCCCCCCCCCTTTCTCTCTTTCTCTCTCTGCCTTAATCGCGCTCTCTCTCTCTCGCTCTTTCTTTAATCCCACCAAACGACAGCCAGTCATATAAATCAACATGTTTACAGTGAAATGTTTCCAATTAAAGAGGACGTTCGTTAAGAAGCATCAACGGACACTGCTGGATGCTTAATTGCCTGGGATGCCGGTGTGCGATGCATATTAATTACGTATTAACCTCGAACTCACAAAACACGCACACTCACGCACACACACACACACACACACACACACACACACACTCATACGGATGCATTCAGGCACATTAGTGTGTATTGCATATTAATTACCTATTAGCCTTTGTGCTGCGTATTAAGAGCTGCGTGGCATCAGAAAGACAGCTTGCCCAAGGGCGACACACACACACACACACACACGCACACACACGTGCAGGCATATCTACATATATGCACATCCCCGACACCCAAACTGCCACACATTAATGCCACCCTGGCTGTCTATTCAGGCTGCATTCACAATGAGAAATGAGCAATTTCTGTTAGCCAGCCATGGCCATAACTAATCCCACCACAGAAAGTGTGTCTGTGTGTGTAATTGGTTGCAGGTGAAAATGTTCATTTATGAGTGGGCGTATCCCTTTCAAAACTCAAAGCTTCCCGTTCTGTCCTGTCCTTGGATCTAATGGGATACTTCTAACATAAGAGACGTGAACATAAAGAGAAGCAAACAAATGGGACACGTTGCCCAACATGTAATTTCCGTATATAATTTCAGTGGTTATGGGAATGAATGTCAAGTTGTAGTAAGGCATTAAAAATGCAATTGTTGTCTGCACAACGGGGTGGAATGACTACCGATTTATCAGCATACAGTGACAAAACCTATTTAGATTCAGATGATTATATAAACAGCTAGCAGTATTAACACAGTTCAGATTTAATTACTGTTCCCTACATTACTACAACACACTTATCTGCAAAATGAGCCAAATTAGGTAACATGAGAGTACAAATGCCAGGGACATGAAATGTTTTGCACACTTTTCTGACATCGAAAGTATCGCTGGTACGATTCCAGGAACAGACAAACTCCACTTTTCTGCGTGGAGATTCCATGTTCTCCATGACTGTGATTGAGTTTTCAGGTGTCCTATGACAGCCCTGATCAAGTCTATTAATTGAATTGGTGTCTCTAAGTTTTCAAGTAAAAATGCATCATTTTTGTTTTTGTGTCAGAAAAGTTTTGTGTTTGGATGGCAAAGTTTTGAAAATGATGTTTGCTTTCACATAAATGGTCATAAATGCTGAAAGTGATAGCTTGTAATGCCAATCCACAGGTTGGCACTGTTGGTTGTTTTTGTAATGAAACCACACAACAATGTGCTATAAACCTTAACAGTGACGAGTCCACAGACTTTCGTATGGAAAGACGACCAAGTCAGATTGCTATCAAGTCCCAGGAGAATATGGACAGGGACTCATGACACTGTGGAGGCCGCCATTGTTGTTCTGGTCCATCTACTGGTACATGTGCAGAAGAACTATTTACTACGACCTTGGTGCACAGGCACAGTAGCAATTTGATTCAGAGTAAAGCATTGCATTTCAACTATGTTTAATTAGGCTCCGTTTAATGTTGTGTAAACAGGGGCCTAATGTTATTTGTTCTGAATTAGAGTCCAGTGTCCACAGCCTTTCAGTCGCCTTTAGCCCGAAGTCGGGCTCAGACAATGTGGTAATGAAGATGGATGGAGAGATAACCATAACATAGTTTACACTTAAACATCATAATTCTCACGTTAAGAGCAATTCATAATACACTCCTGCGGCATAGATTTTGTTAACATGTTTTCACTTGGCTTCACTACTTCAGTCGGTTTAAGCGTGACTTGTAATTTTCTATTGTTACAATGCACAAGCAGCTTTCCCCCCGCCGCCGCTAAAAGTCCTGTGCTCGGAAATCCCGTTGCCATTTAACATGACATTTAGACACATGTTTTCATGCTGTCTGCTTCTTTCCTGACAGTTTATACTGCGGACCTTAAGGCTGCCCTTCAGCTGAGGTTTGGTCTTAGATTCCACACTGTACATTCATGCTCTTTTTTTTTTTTCATTTTGCTCTCTGTGGCATTTTAATAGCTTTTCCTTTTTCCCAGTTGACCTTTATTCCCTCCCACTGTCTCCACAAATCCTTAAACAGATAATTAAGTGATGACGGTGGGATCGGTTCACAATATTGCTGTGTTGTCATTTTGCAATCATGCCATTATGTCAAGCAACACATGCCTGTTCTTCATCTCCACACATGTTCCTCAACCATTTTCCCCACAGAGCATAGATAATCCATTTACCTCGGAATGGAAATGAGTCAGAATTAATGACAATAAATACCTAAACATCTACTTGGTTTGTGCTTATTAGTCAACTGGAATTGCCTTTTATTAAAGTGACATGCAGTGGGATTATTGTTTTTTTTTTTTTTTTTTTTTCTTCACACTCATTTGCAGATTTTAATTGCAAATGTTTATGTCATTCTCATAATCATTTGCAACTTCCAGGGAGAGAAGAACACCCCCATGCTTTATTTTAATTTAATCAGAGCACATCATCTTATCTTTGACAGCACATTATCGGCAAACGTCTATCGCTTTATGCTAATATTGAAAAATCTGGATGTCTATGTGTTTGATTTTGCTCCGTTTCCAACAATCAGTTTTGCAGAAATGGTGACTGTTGAAGTAATGCTAATGTGTTTGCTTCTAGTATTGTATAGTTAGCTGTGTCCGGTATACAGTATCCCCCATTGTGTGGAGAAATAAATAGAACAACTGAGAAGCTATTCTGAGGCGTGACAGCCGGCCGCGACCATGGCTGAAAGACAATGAAAGTGGAGAAAAAAAAAAAAAATTTAGGAGAAAGTTAAAACTTGTTCAACAGGGAATCCAAGCAGGGAGCCGTCAGGGTGCCACACTGCGCCCACGCCATACTGCTTGAGTG
>OMNM01048999.1:0-14559 GCA_900302745.1 Parablennius parvicornis
CAACACTCAACTACAGTTGTTTTTACACGGCTCACTACTTTCCCTCCGCTACTATTGGACACCGGTGGAGTCTGTGTCCCTCCGGTAACACACATCCTCCAGCGCCACGGTTCGCACACAGAACGGAGGTCCGGAAGAGTTTGGCCGCTGTACTACCAGCAGCAGGAGGAACCGAGAGTGCCACAAAGTCGGAAAGAAAATCGCGGGAACATCGCTCGGCAACGTCGGTGAGTCGTGGTACTGCAGTTAGCATGCTAGCCTTTAGCAGATAACACCTTGTGTTATGTTTTAAGCGTTGATTTGTTAAAAGTCTGTTCATTAACATAATAACATATTTACTAACAAATTACATGGTGTTTGCTTTCTCTTTTGGACTCAAATTGACATGGTGAGCTGTAAAGCTATGCAACGAAGCGATTGCAAGTTTTTAGCTAGCAGTTGCGAATTTACCCAAACAGGCAAAGCTGTATTGATGTTTATCAAATGTTTTTATTCTTGATTTTGTAATGCTATGCTTTATCTGCTTTACTCAGAGTTTTCTGTATAATATTTTTCAAATTCATATTTTAAAAATGGAAAATTTGTGAACCTAATCGTAATAATGCAGTAAGTCGTAATGTTTTTGTTTACACTGAGGTACATTTGTTAAGTATAACAAAACTAAAATATGTACAAAGTGTTAAAAAGACTTGCCATACTAGCTGAATTTAGTTTGAAATGTATGTTGTGGTGACATTTTTGAAATTGTTTTGCAACAGTTCGTTAAATAGTCATGTTTGTTAAATGGCACCTGTGAGACAGCGGATGTTGTCGCCATTACGCTATATGAATTTTCTTTTCCCTAATATGTTGAGTGTTATATTACTACCTGACAGGATTAAAATGCTTAACAGATGCATGTATCAGTTTTAAAAATAAATATGGCTTCTAACGGCTATTTGAAGAATAGCGAGGCTCTCGCTGAAGGTACCCCACACAGAAAACCTGCTAACGAATTGCTGCATTTGTTCTATTTGCTATCACAAATGTTTTATTTTTTTGTGATTTTCATGGTTGTAGCATTCGCACAGCGCTAACTTGAGAGTTTGACACAACTTTTGTTTTTTATTCTGTTTAGGAAAACTTTTGGGAAAGGAACCTACTTGTGAACAAAAAGACACACAGGATCTAGTTTTGTTGATTTTGGGGGGAAGACGCCTTTTAAACGGCTCATTTGTCTAACAAGCTATCGGATAAGTCTCCTTGCAAACCGATCATATCCCCGTGTTGTGATCATCGTTGCCTTAGATGTTTCTGTTACTCGCTTACATTTTGAAGGTCCAGCCCTATCAAGTCAATAGGGCGACCATCTTGTGCTGGTGCTAAAACAAGCAGCAAGCACATGCTGCATGCTGGAGAGGGGACCGTTTGGGGGAGGGGCAACAAAGGAAGACAGATTTTGATGAATAGTTAGAATTTTCTTTCATGTAAGTGAAAAATAATGAATGTGTGATAATGGAAATTAAATATTTTTGACATTGCTTTATTTAATGTTCTTTTTGTCAACTTTCATTGGAGAGCAGAGAGGTTTTTTTTTTCAGTTTGTGATTGATGGTATTTACTGAATGGTATCTCTTAACTGATAGTCTGTAAAGGAAAAAGGGGGCCTAAATGTTACAAAGATTCTGATAAATGTGTCCAAGTGAAGAAGAAACTGCTGCATTCCTTACTTTGTGAAGCTAACCCCCCTCTTGGTGTAAAGTGGTATGTTCCAGTAATTTTCCATCCACCTCACTGTCCTCAGTTGTGGGTGTGGCTTAATGTCAATGGTAAAAAGAGTTGAACAGTTCCTCTCCTTCCCATATCATGTGGGTTTCTATAACAAAACAAAATACAGCTTTTTCTCATTTAAGTAAAATGAAGTGCAGTTCAGAGACAGACTGCCTGTTCGCTTACTGAGCCACACAGACACAAATCAGCATAGTTTGTAGAAGTTTGTCAGCTTTCACATTTAGACTCATCAGATTTGTGATGGTTACTTTAAAAACAATCTGATTTATAATGATGCTAACTCAGTTTTTGCAAGGTTTTTCCTGCTTGTACCTTTTTGGCAAATGGTACTGCCCTCTTTTTTTTGTTTCACCATCCCCCACTTCACCCAGTGGAAGTGATCACATGGTGCACTTGTAATTCATTCCACAGCCTGTTTTTTTTTTTTTTCTAACTGCAGAAGAGGAAGCAGGCTTTAAAGGCGCCACCTACATTTTGCTATTGAGTTCTTGCTAATGCTAAGATCATTGTTGTTTCATTATGTAAAAACAACATATTTGCATTTGCCAATATGATTGACAGAATTTACTGCTAATTCCCCAAGTTTGATTTAGATACTGTCTCAATCTTTTTTCTTTTTTTCTTTCTTTTTTCTTTTTTTTTTTTTTTTTTACAGGACAGGTTCTGTCTTGCCTTGCAAAATTTGAGATGTATACATATATTCTCCTCATGGAGAAAAAGAGACTTTGTGTGCCCAACAGTGCTATGCAGCTTTTGGCCCGTTATCATGACCGAAGGCCTACCGAGACTTGTAGATGTCTTGTGAGAATACTGGTCAGTGCCATATTTCTGTCTTTGTCTACATTGAAACACTATGCAGTGTAAAAACACAAATGGCCACGCATGGAGAATAAAAAAGAAAGACAATTAGTTTGACTACAGGGATTTACAACATGAACCCGCGAGGGAATACGTGAACATGTAATGTGACGAGATTGATAAGTGACAATCTGCATGTTCACTCTCTGAATACAGGTCACTTTGACAAAGCTCTGTTCCAAAGATTTATCGGTTCATTTTTAATTTTTTTTTGTATTTTAGATAAGACATAAATATAACATAGAAAATTGATGGTCACTGCGACATGTATCACAACAAGTAGTCTAAATGAAAGTCACTCATATAGAAAAAGAAATGTCACCAAACGTACAGACACGAATCTGAGTTGACGTCGCATATATAATTGATTTAATTATTTAGCCATTTAATTAATATCTGTGGTGTGTAACAGTAAAATTAAAGATATTCCCAGTTAACACTCATGATCCTAATTTAAATGGTAAGCTTCCACACCGGTACTTACAATTGTACTGAAAGCACATTTCTCTTTTTATTTGTTTTTGAAGCCATGCCAAATTTATGAGAGCCGGTTTCAACCAGTTACAGCCAGTTCCTTCGCTTCAGGCTGATATCCAGAGCTGAAAAATATGATCTCGATCCAAGCTCAAAATACTTATTCTATATGTTTATTCTCTCTCTACTGACAGTTTAGTTTATTTTGGAATTAGTATTGTGTCTCACACTAACTGAGTAAAACATTTGTTTTTATGACCTATAATGAGTATTTAGCTCTTTTGATGCTGACTGGTTTGCTAATTGAAAAGCTTATCAAAAGGATCTTTTAAGAAAATGAGCATCTCTCCAGGCCTGTAATGAGACTAGTGTCTGCTTCCACTCCCATTCTATAACGTTTAATATTTCAGTTTATCTATGCCCAGGACTGACGCACGTATTCTGCAATTCTCTGATTAATTATGGCAACCTTGTATTTGGAATATAGCATATAAACATTTTACAATGGCCAACTTGTTGTCCACATTAGGCCCTTGATATGCTTAGTGTCGAAACATTTTAAAAGTGTGCAATGTGCACTACCGGTATACTTTACAAGGGAAACACCTCAGCTTTTAACTGTACTTACAGTACCCTCCAGCTAGCCATTGTTGAGACCAGGTTCTCTGGAGTTTCTTTAACAGTTTGCCTTGGTTAATTCACACTTGGGGTGTCGCACTATTGTCAAATTTAAATCAAAGTTTGGTCTGATTACTGGATTGAGTTCATTTTGCTTTGCCTCAAGCCATAATTTGGTATGCTTTGATCGGATTCTGTTTGCCGGAGCGTCCATAGTTTCTAGCGACCAAACATGAGACATCAAGAGATAGATCAAGAGAGAGCATTGTGTAAGAAATCATTTTCTCTATTACCACTAGGGTACGTGGACCCGAGTGCTAGACTTTAACGCGTTAATCACGATTAATTAATTACAAGAAATTAACTAATTAAAATTTTTGTTATGTAATTAATTACAGTTTACTTTATAAACAGCGTGGAACTGTTTGTCATGCACATTTTTTCCGGTACACCGATTACGCTGATGCACACGTGATGTCAGAGCTCAGCTAAAGGCTACCAAAATGAAGGGCTCCGATGTTTTTTCTTAGTATTTAAAAGGCCCCTGCATACTCCCATTTAGAAGCCATAAGAACTAGGAGAAAATTCATCAAGAACATCAGCCAGGACTGTTCATGTCCCGATAAGTCACCACGTTGGTGCCGTTTTACTGTAGGAGTGCCGCGGACGGCTTTGGCTGATGCGTTCAGGTGCTCGTTAAAATGTTGGACACCTGCCTTTCGAGCTGCGGGTCTCATACAGTAGAGACATTACATGCTAAACATAACTAAAATATGACTGAAGGTCATTAGCAAGCTGGAACATGAGCAGCACATGTCAGAGCCGAAGTTTCGGTAGTGCGGCTCCACGTAGTTCACCAGGACGGTCGGCACAGTCGATCCAAAGTTCTTTGGCCAGGAGGAGCTGGACGAAGGAAATTACGTCGTTTTGTTCAGCAGGGCTCTACAGTGCCGGATTTTCATCTTGTTCCTATGGAGTATGAATCGGCCTAAAGCCGACACTGTTATGAAAAGTACATAATGTAATTAAAAAGGCACTTTTACTTAGATTTCTTCAATTTTGGACAGGGATATTTTCTAATTTCTTTTTCCACAGTTGTGACATTAAAATGGTTTGGGTTTACTTTATATTTGTCTGATTCATTAAACCACTAAAATCCATTTAGATATGAGAAGTGTTGCTTTTTAGGGCAAATATTGTTATGCACTTAAAATGTGATTAATTTTGATTAATTAATTACAAACCCCCAAATTAATTTGATTAATTTTTTTTAATCAAGTCCCACCCCTAATTACCACCTATGTGCTTTTTGTTGTCTAAAGTGATCTTTGCTAGCAAAAATACCAACATGTTAGCCTATCATGCATTGTATTTAGATTTTATAACAAAATGTATATTCCAGCAAATTGTCAACATTTTGTTAAGTAGATAAATTACGAAAAATATAAGCAAAGGAACAGGGAAATCAACAACTTTTTTTTTTAAAGATTTCGACAGAAAGGGGAAACTATCTATTGTGAGAAATGAAATGGTGCAAATGCACACCTAAGATTTAATGCCCGTACAAGTTCTCATAACTATGGAACAGTTAGTCCAGTCAGAAAACACTTAAAGTTTGTGCAAGTGAGCTGACCAAATCCATAACCCTCACTTTGCTTTGTGATGATGATTGTTGAGAGGTACTGCATTTATTTTTCAAACTTAGATCTTAAACTTAATAGGTCTTCAATAACAGAAACCTACTAACACTCACAATAACCTACTGTGGATGTACATTGCTTTACGTTTTCTCTGTACGCCTTGAATGAAATGGAAAAAGCAAGGATGCATCAAAGGGTCTGTCCTATTAAATGGGGCGATCTGATACTAGAATTGGAAAGAATTCAATGAGGTAACGGTTAAAGTCTTTGTACTGTTGATTCACAGTTATGCCAGTTTTATTCAACATGATATAAACTGCTGGATGTTGGTAAGAGATGCTGGTAGTCGTTAGAGAAGCTTTTGGGGAGGAAGTCACAGGACTTTGGTCTCAGAGTGGTTAGTGTTTGCATGGATTACTGCAGGTATCGTCCATTAACTTTGCCGCTTTGCGAAAAAGTTCTATTTGAATCATTAGGATAAGTTATTTCTTTTCTACAAGTTTGAGGAATGATCAGAATGTTTTTGAATTTCAGCTATGTCCAATCAGTAGAGTACAATAATCTATATGCCATTGATTCGCACTGGCTGTGGTTACATGAATCGAATGTAATTGAATTAAATGCAGACTTAATTAAATTTGCAATATATAAACACTTCTGATTGTAAATGTTCCATCCGATTGAAGTTACAACCGTATCGAATCGGGAATGCTATAGTCTGGTTTTTGATCTGATGATGCTCCATTTAAATGTCACATCGGGTTACTTTCTACACTTTGAGCCGTGCACGTCTGTGACGTCACTTCATCTAACGTCATGATGTGACTGCGTACACACGTCTGTTTTCAGAAAGTCATCGTTCATGTCACATCAGAAAAAGTGACCCGTGCTCCCCTCTCCCTGATTATATTTGAATTGATATTTGTTGGCTTGAGGCTGAGATCCTATGGAGCCCCGAAAGGGACATCGGAAGAAAAAATAAAAATATTTCTTTCTCGTGCGCACGCAAAAGTTTCTCGTGCTCGTGCAAAACTATCTGGTGTGCACTCGAAACTGTTACAGACAGTTCCAGCTCACAGATTGGTAACAGACCATTTACTATAATACCGTGAGGCAGCATGGAAGCAGAGGTTGATTGTGTACTTTCCTGAAAAGCCAAAATATACCTGAAGGTAGCACGGACACACTGTTATTTTTCCGGCTGTCAATACACGGGCAAACGCCAGCCAGCCTCGGTGACAGTTGGCACCAGTCCGCAACTTCCATGCTTTGGCCGAGAGAGCAACCGAGCGGCTGGGACCTACACAGGGCTCGGAGCAGCTCCTGTGTCCCAGGGCCTTTCGAACCCCTGTGTCATTTCCTTCATCGTACAAATACACACTACCATGCCTTTAAACCAGCTAACTCATGATAAGGTAGGCCTACATGATACCGCTGTTGGCTAATATGTTCACAAGGTAAAATGCTAACTAATATACAATGATCTAAACTTTTGTGTGCTCCCCAGATAGTTTCGCGTGCGCACGAGAAAGAAACATTTTTATTTTTTCTTCCGATGTCCCTTTAGGGGCTCCATTGAGATCCAGTCCTTCCTGGCACTGTGGTCTGCAACCGAGGTTCAAAATGATTAGAAGAGAGCGTCTTCGACCAAGTATGCATTGGAGGAAATGCTACGGGAGACAGCTGCAGTAAGTTACCAGCAGCGCCTCCACCAACCTCTCCACTAAATCGAGAAGTTCAAAAAAATTACTAGAGTGATGATCGGTAAACGGCTACATACATCAGTGGAAAAAAAGAATAAAACTGTGTCTTCAAAATGAACTAATCATTTTTTTTAAGATTTGTTGACACAATCTGGTATAGAACCCACGTCTCCCGCGTAAGTGGCAAAAATTTTACAAGTGAACCACAAAGGCTTCTTGCATGAAGTGTATTTTTAGAGGACTTTTATGGTTATATATATAATGGATTCAGTGATGTACTGATGTTTTACAGTGATGCAATGACGTGGCTCTCATATGACTCCTAGTCAATAGAAAAGCACCGGTTTTTGGGAGGTGTGACGTTTGAACCAGCTAAGCACTAGCACTGAAATGGCACCTGGTTCTTCTTGATGGAAAAAGGGTAACAGCCTTTCACACTGTTGAAATTTAATCCTGTCCCATTGCGGGTGAGCACCTTTTATGTTCTGTCCGGGATGCACAAGCTTTCATCTCTTTTCCACCGAGATGATCGAGTATAGTCCTGTTTCCGCTGCACAAAACGTGCCTGGACGGGATGTTTTGGTACGCTTCAGGTTTTCCTGCGTTTCCACTGCAAGAATTGTGGTTGGTATCAAAATAACTGCTCCAAAGGTTGAAGCTTTTTTGTCACACTTCCGTTGGATTACCCAGCACAACTGAACTGGTCCGAAATGAGGAGCTGTCTGCTGATTGGTCTGTGATTTACAACACACCCGCAATATTTTAATGTTGGTTGTATGAATCCTTTGTTGTTGACATATTCAGCTTTGCAGTGGTTGTTTTATTGTTGTTGATTTGTTGCGGCCGCAACTTTCATGTTGGTCACGAAAAAAGCGGATGCGATGCTAGGACAGAGACTGGGGCTCGGGGCACAGGCACTATGGCATAACTGAACCGGGGTCAGAGATTGGAAGCGGATTTCCGTCGGCCAACTTGGTGCAGCTTCAGTGCACTACTGAGTACCCCCTTCGCTTCGCGTCACTGGCCGGTGCTACATTGCTTGGACCGGGTATGAAGGTCCGGTGCACCGTTGTTGGAGTTCCAGAACCTGCCAATGTGCGTGGACACGGAGCTACGGTGCGCTGGCTTGAGACCTAATGTAATGCGACACAATGATCGGACTCAGCCCGCGTCCGTACTTAGTGCACTGGGGCACCGGAGCTGCACCGAGCCCTGAGCCACAGTGTCCGTCCTCGCATCGGGTCCGCTGTCTCTGTCCCAACGCGGAAGTTGTGGCTGTCATATCGCCAGTGACAAGAGGCTGTCTCCGCGGAACTGGGGCTGACCGGCTTTGTGCCGCCGGAGCGTGCTCTGGTGAAACACCGGCAACCTGACGCCAGTGCTGCGTCTCGCTCTCTCTGAACCAACACGGAAGTTGCGACAGTTGCTCTGTGGCTGCAAAAAACAAAAAGTTACCACAACAACAGAGAATGGCCGTCCCCGGCTGGGACCACTGTTGCAACGTCGCATATTGGTGCAGAGATGCATCCCTGAGGTGCGGCACGGACGCCCAACCTGCATGCGTGTGTGGAGCCTCGATAAGATTTGTCTGGCCTTCTGTGTACACTCACTTTAGCAGGATGAAGATTAAGCTGGACAGTGGACTCATCTGACCACAGAATCTTCTTCCAATTCTTGGCTGCCTGGGTCTTGTCAGCTTGAGTTCAGCAACGCCGCTGCCTCATTGATCAAGAGTTCCTTGACAGTCGTGTGGGCTTTAAGCCATGATCTAAAAAGTTACGTAGCGTGCGGTTGGAACACTGGACACCAGTTTGGGTTGACCTCTACTGCTGAAATGCCTGTGATTTCATTCAATGGCTTCCTTGTAAATGTAAATCAGGATGCAGTCTTTTCTTGTTAAAGAAACCCTTGGATAGCCAGATCTTGTTTTGTCTTCCAATCTGTTGGTTTGTCTGCATTTCTGCAGTGTATTGTATTGCTAAAGAAAGAAACATGGCACCTGCTGGTGGCCTGGCATGCAAACAACTGCATTTTCAATGGTACTGAAATCTTCTTTTGCACAGTTATGATTTTATGTCGCAGCACAGGGTGTTCAGGCTCAACACAAACTAATAACTTCCTGGAACTGTCCTCTTCAACAAAATTCATAGGAAATATGTTTTGTGCAGTCATTGCCATGATGTGTTGATCAGGAGGGTTAAGAGCATTGTGGGTGGCTGGGTTAAGAGCATTGGGCATCCGGGTGGGTTAAGAGCATTAACCGGCGCTCTGTGCTTTTGATCAATTGTTCAGGCTGCAGCTGGTGGTGTGGACTTGATGACATTCTCCTGGCAGAAACTTGGACCACTTAAAAATGATTACATAAATGATATACCACAGCCTACTGGAGTCTTGTTGAGCAAGGCCATCCCTTTATGGCTGCAGTATATCCATCTTCTGGCAACTGCTGGAAAACTCAAATTCACAAACGAATGAAAAATGAATATGACACCGAGGTCACTGTGTTCCAGTGGCCTCCACGGTCATCCTGATCCAGATTCTGGATCAGGATTTCATTTTATAGGGTTTTAAGGATTACTTCAAAACTACATGACAGATTTTCACCACTGATAAATGTAACCTTTGGGGGACATCACAAATCACTGATTTCTCTTGTTATATTGTGCCACAGTCATCTCAAGGCATTTCACAGAGAAACCTTTGCAAGAACCAGGCTCATAGGTGGCGGCCTTGTGGTATTCCGAGTTGGGTACGAGATAGAGAAAAGGATAGGACGGAAAGCAATAAACAAATTGTCATAACAAAGCATGCTACGCCACCAGGGTCAATTATGGAGAGGGATACAATCCCTGACATGTGAAGGGGTTGACACAAGTAAAAGCGACAAACTCATAATAAAGTCATAATTTGACTTACTGCTGATGGGATGGGAGTTGGAGCCTCAGGTCCCATTTATACAAAGTTTCAAGTGAAAACATATCGTTTTTGTTTTCTTTTTAGAAAAGTTTCATCTTTAGATGGCATCGTTTTGAAAATATAACCCATACACACGACAACAATAGAAACACAGAATACAATTTAGTTTTTCATCGTGTTGTTTCATGTTGGTGCTGTGCTTGTGTTTTTGATTTGGCTGGCATCATGAGAAGTCCAATCAGGCTCATAATATTCTTAGCCTTCTAGCCTGGCAAAAGTTTTGGATGACCAATTAAATATCTTCAAGAATATCAATCATGTCCATTTGTCTTTTTGTTGTTAGATAGACCATGACCTGATAAAGAATTCATAAACATGAAAATGTATCATTTTGCATAATACCATGTAAAAGTCGCTTTTAGGAAGCCATGTTCCTATCTTACAAAAAATGTTAGACATGTCTATAAACTGAAGATGCCAGAAAAATTGTGCACAATTTATAATCAAAGGTCTGCAATCCATTTGTTTTTATTTATTTATTCCATCCCAATTCACAGAATGCAGAAGAAGACACAAAGCACATACAAATTTAGAAGTAGTTTCCTGCTCATAGTTGTAGACGTTCTAATGTCTATGCTCATAGTTATCTATATAACTCTGAGTTATATAGGTCTATGGCCCTGCACCTCCTCCGGCTAGCATCAGTAGCTTCTGCAGCTCCATCTGGAGCACGTAGTCCGCCATTGTTATTAGATGACATCACAGACCCCAGGGGCGACTACGTCGTCTTTTTTCCAAAGACGATCGTCTTTGCCGTCCACACCTCGCACACACACACACACACACACACATACACCCCCGAGCTGAAGTTTTAGAGTTTCCCCACTCTGGAACCCATGTTAAACCCCCGACTGTTTTCAGGCTCCTAAAACCCCACCTGCTGTGGATGATTGGCCAAAAACAGCTCGTTTACGTGAAGCGGCGTCCTCATGTGGACGGCCCCAAAAACGCAGACTTTGTCAGACGGATTTCACAACATTCTAGAAAATTGCTTGTGCATGCCAATGCTGTAAGTACAATAATGCTAACTTCTTTTCGATATTCAACTTATGTATGACTGTTTTGGCCATGTTATTAGTTAAGTACTCTTAGAATTAAGACCATACGCAGTTCACCATTTTGAAAAACTCAACAAACTATAACCACATGTAGCTTACGTGTGGTACCACTAGTTCAGGGGGGTCCGCTCAGGACTGTCAGCTTTATTGTAAACTGATAACCTTTGACTTGTTTTGTTAAGAAGTGATGCCCGCTCTCTACTGATGTGGCTGCATCGAAACAATAATGACGTATTTAACAGAAGACTGAGTCAGAGGTTATGTGTAATGTTACTCAACACAATTTAAATCAACATTAAACAATTCTTTATTCAAAGAAATTTATGATCATCAAAATAGAAGTAAGTTACAGAGTAAAAGAAATGCAGCAGTCCAAGTAACAAATACCATAAAGGTGATCTGACGTCACAAGAGACAGTTTCACGTGGGAACAGGCAGCCGTGCTCCTGATAAAAGGGATTTTTGCTGCAGCAGCAGTAGCCATCTTGTGTTGTAGCATTCACTGCAAGCGATCCATCAAAGGAGAGAGAGTGGGGGAGGGGACGTGTCGAGTGGGTTAGCATGTTTAACTATTAAGTCAGAAAGGTGTTACTGTATTCCCAGTTTTTCATTGAAAGCACTCAGTACATTAAAGCTACATTATGTTTGTGGTTGAAATTGTGCTCAGAGACGGAGTGAAAAAGCAGCTCATACAAAGAATGTGTCACTCCCTATCTATATGTGTATATATGTGTTTTACTTGATCTTGACAGAATAGATGACAGAGTGATTGCCAAGTTTAAACAGCAACACAGACAAGCTATTGCTCAAGAGAAAATTTGATCAAAAAGCTCAAAGGTAAGCAATAACAGTTTTTTTTTGGCTAGGGCTGGAACTATCTCCAAATGTAAGAGAATGGATTTCTTGAACAAGACACGTCTCTTCAGCGTCAGTCAAATGCAGTTTTAAGCATGTAACCTCAGAGGTAGAATCGTCTAAAGCCTTTTCTGTTTGGCTTTGCCCTCAATAGATCCCCCCTGGTTATCAAGAACCCCCTTCAGTCACAATGGTTCAGTCCATGCTTGGCTGTAAAACTCTGGAGCAGACTGCAGGTGTGGGGGAGGGGTGTTGGTGCTCTGTGTCAGGCTGAGGGCTTAAGTTGTTGCTGTGTGGTGCTAGCTAGAGCTAGACCATGCGACTGGAACCGTAGTTTCTACAGAGTAGATCTACAGGTTGTCAGTTTAGCAGAAGAAAATTGAACATTGCTTTTACAACCACCTTGTAATTCACCAAAAGTGTTTTTTTTTTTGTCATGTTTTCAGAAAAATTGGGGTTATTTGATCTTTTGCAAAGGTGTTTATTTTTATCATTCTGATTGAAATGAATCCTTTTCTGTTGCAATGAGTGCCAGCTTCTCTCTCCGTTGCGCATGGCTAAATAATCACCATGTGCTTTCTGGATTCACATGTAAACTGCTTGTCTGGCCCACCCCCACCTCTTCCCGTTTTTCTTCCCTTTTTTCCTTCTACTCTGCTCTTACTGGTATTCGTGTATTTCATTTGCAGAACAGAAAAAAAGTCAGAAAAAACAAAGCATGCGCACAGTAGTCAGGCAGAGGTTTGTTAAGAAACCAAGATTGTTATTGCATAGTTTAATGACATGCACAAATCATGGCTCTATACATGAGCATGTTAAATTATTTACTTGAAACACACATTTAACCAAATATAAATTCAATAGACTTTTTAATAACACTTCATAGATCAGCTTTGTGTGGTTTGTTCCTTCATGTGTTATTGAAAAGGTATAGAAATAGTATGTAGATACTAGTTTTGGTTTAAGGATTCACAGGAAACTGCTTACATGACCTGAATAAATGAAGGACACAGACAAACAAAGGAATGTCATAGGAAAGCTCAGAATAACTCAGTCGGTGACTTCTGTTGACAAGATTGCATAAAACTCTGAAATGTCTCATCGGCTCTAAAATCCAATCAAAGACTACTTCAATCACTTTTCTACCTCTGGGCAGGTCACAGCTCCTTCACAAGCCACCTGACTTGCCTGTTGAGTGGAAAAAAGGAAAGATATGCCGACTTTTTGGAGAAATATTTCCAGGTTATTAAAAATAGGGTAGGATTGCATGAGGTCAGAAATGGCAATGCTCAGCAAAGAAGCCTCAATCACCTAACAAGGACAAACTAGTATTTTATTCACCATATTACAAGAAACCCAGTGCTATTGAGTCCCTGTACAGACTTATAAATAAGACATTCTTCCACATCTGAAAAAAATCTACCTGGATTCACGTCAAGTTTAAAAGATGGGTAAAACCAAGTGAAGCCTCGACTAGAAGGACATTAGCTTCTTGTATTAAGGAGAGTCGGATCAAATTCACTTCATTTAATTTAGCAAAAAGTTCCACAGTAGCTCAAATCAGCTTAAACTAAAGACGATGTGAGACGTGTGTACACATGGATTGTTTACCGTGGTGCACTGCTGAAACATGATTAGATGTTGAGGAGCTCAGTGTGGCTGCGCTCAGCAGACCAGGTGGCCATTTTGAGTTTCAGTGAATCCAGATGCAGACGCTGAGGGTGGGGGATGGGAGGACCGCGCGCGCTGTGCGCAGTAATGTTGGAATGCAGCCTCCGCTCCCACTGGCTGACGTCTTTTTATTTTCCACTTTGCATCTAGCCTTCATACATAATAACTTCTAATCTAGATAACTCCTAATTTTTTGGGGGTGTGTGTTTCATCCACAATGTCTGACAGACAGGTGTGTGTCAGTGTTACTGAACTTCTTACCGCTGTCAGAATGATGGAAGATGTGGTTTTATTACCTAGTTATTTGAACTGAGGTCCATACTGTATTTAGCTTTACAGCACTCCTCTCATGTGATGTTAAAATAAGAGCACTTTTGTTTTTTTTCCTTCAGTCAAAGCTCAGGTGTATCTTGGTGTTGCTGACCACTGCACTGTCAATGCTGGACTGTCACACAGCAAACTAAAGCAGCTTTTTGAGATGATCTTAGTTAGGATTGTTTTAATTCATTAGGTGTGCCTCTTTAAGGTCCCATGAAAGCAGATCTGTGCAGATATACCCTGCACTTTTTTTTCTGTGGGCGGAGCTTGTTACATGATCTCCTCTTGTCTGTGCTCAGCAAGCTGTTCGCAGCAACACTGGTGGCCATTTTGTGTTTCTGCGCTGGCAGAAGGGAGGGTCCAGCAAGGAGTGCACAGCAAGACTTATTGACTCTCACTAAAGAGTTTAGCATTATTCCAGGTGAATGCTGCACATGATAGTGAATGTTAACTAAATCCTACTTCCTGGGTTATGGAAGGATTTGTGTTTGTGTCCCTCATTGGTCATGTCTGAATATAAAACGATGACCATAACGATAACATTTGTTGTAAAAACCTCAACTAAACCAGCACACTTCTTAATTGATTTTTCTTATTTGATTTTCTTGTATTTTTTAG
>OMNM01048999.1:14683-26252 GCA_900302745.1 Parablennius parvicornis
CTCAGACTGGGCGGAGAGAAGCAGCTTGGTGTATCACTCTGTGCTCTCTTTTTTCCTGGTCGTGTGCAGCTAGCATGACACTGCCTGGCTAAAATGTAGTATATCTTGCCTTTAAAAACAACTCTGGTTAAAAAAACAACAACATACTTATGTGGTACTAATTATCATATATACATTTTTGGCCATAATCAGTGAATGCAATTGGTCATATGGAATACTTATTTTTATGTTTTTTGGGAAATATACTTTATTCTCTAAGATAAACCAGTTTTAAGAAGTTGCCTTGAACACTTTGCTTAAAAAAAAAAAGAAGCATGCAACAGATGATTTGATAACTTTGTGTAAAACTATTAAAAATTAAAACTAGTTGCAATCACCCAACAACTCTGACCACGCTTTCAAGGAATATTTACTAATTATACTTTATTTTATCGCTTTTGTGTTGAACACCCCACCCCCACTTCCTCCCCACATAAGAATGGTTCAGCCCGTGTTTGAGTAGCAAAGGCTGCTTCAGAGTGAGATGGAGTGTGTGTGTGTGTGTCAGAGTGAGAGAGGGAGAGAGAGAAAGAGAAGAGGGAGGGTGGGGGCAGCTGCCTCTGGGCTGAGAGTGCTTTGGGTGTGCAATTCAGTGCTGGCTGTGCACCGCTAGCTAAGCTTTGACTAAAGTTCATATTGCGTTGCTCCGCCATGTTCAATGTCCTATTTTCTCTGGTCTTAACGGTTTTATTATCCACGTGATAATCTATTCAATAGTTGTATTGTAGTAGATACCATGTATGACCCTCGCAGATGGCCCTATTGTTTTGTTAAAAACCTTTAGATTTGTGAATTAGTACAATTCTCCACATATGACTCATTCACTTTACATTTTATGTTTTGTGTTGCTGTTTAACCAAATGGCCCTCGTGACAAATTTAAACTGAAACAAACAACAACAAAAAACCTCTCACCAGGGAGCCTAGGTTTTTTTTTTCAAGTTCTGCTGTTCAAGCTGAACTTTAATCAGTAGAAATGTGTCTGGATTCTAGTTTTGTTGGGCCCTTTTTGTTTCAGCTGTCCGGTTTGTTCCGGTTTGAACCAGTTCTGCAGGGGCGGAGCTGTTTGTGTGCACCGTGACAGCTTCTAGTCTGGAACACTTGATTTTGTATTTAACATATATTCTACCAAACCTGGGAATGGTTACACATTGGAGATAAAACTAAATATTTTTAGAAATCTCCTTTCTTTTCAGTGAAACGATAGTCAAACATAAGTAGTGTGTTTATTATATGTCATTATTTTAGTTTAGCCTGTGTGGTCATATTAGAATGAGTAAGGTCCTCAGTGGAGGAGTCATTACAGGAACCGCAGTCGGTTCAGTTCAGACACAGCGGTTTTCCTGTAGTAATTCATGTGCCCATCTATACATATCTATTTCAAATACAGTCTGTAAAGGTTGGCAGAGGTTAACATAGGTGGTGTCATTTTTAAATGGTTTTATTTACAGTGTCAGTGATTTTGAAAATCAATGGATTTTGACACAGCTTATAAATTTAGTTATTTATTTATTTTAATCTTGAAACCCCCTTTGCCTTTGATGTTAAAAAAAGAACAACCCCCCTGTCTTTTTTTCTCAATGGTTCAGTCCATGCTGGCTGTAGATTTCAATACCTTGGACTAGTGTGTGCTAGAGCCGGGGGATGGGCGTTGCTAAGCAACAGTCTGTGCAGTGTACTTCCTCTGTCTGTGCGCTGCTAGCTAGAGTTACTCTTAATGATTGTCATGCCACATTTAACATGTATACACATACATTGATATGGATGTATATTATGTACCTTCAAATGTACTATGTGCAGAAAGAAGAAAAAATGGAAACAACTTTACCATAAGTTCAGAACACAGCACATTATTGTTAGGAAGACTGATCTGGGTTTTCTTAAATCAAATGATTGTTAATAAATGCCCAGTTTAGGCTCACTTTAGCCACACTGTGTTCCCAGAACTTACCTCTAACAGGAAGAAGGTGGACTAGTCTGAACTGAGCCCCTCCTCCTGCCTTTTATGTTGTGGTGCTGGCCTCTCAGCCATTCCCTGCTCCCACAATCAACAATTACATGGAGGGCCTCACTCCCACACCTCATGCTAAAGTATGTTATTTCTTTGTTATTAAAGCTTTTTCAGAATTGTTATTAAATGCATACAAGAGTTTCTTATTACAGCCTCACACTCTTCTTAAGGTCAGTTTTTGGATTCTCACAATACTACTTTAAAACATGAGATTGGCACCTTTTAAAGCTTTTTACTTAGACTGACAGAACATTTGTGACGCCTGTTAGCCTACGTTGAACTTACACTGACTAGCTAGCTACTCGGTGGCTTCTGAAATAAATGTGTTGCTACCTGTGTGTCCTCCCCAAAGGAGTTTTTAAAGCAATTTTCCCTTTGCTTCAGAGCTCAACTTGCTCAGACTGTACATGTAGGTATGCATTGTTGGCACTGCCCACCCATTTTGGGTGGTTTGTACCTCACAACAGGAATGGTTTATTTTTTTTTTTTTAATTTTGTGTCATTCCTAAAATGCTTCTAGATATATGTGAAATGTTGCTGTCTCTTAGCTAGGAAGATGGGCACATGTTCCTCCCTACAAATAGGCCCAATGTTGAATCTGTGAGATAAGAAAGTTCTTGTTTTTATAGAGCACCACAGGTTATTTCATTTAGATTCATTTTGATGAATGAGATAGTCCCACAATCAGTTTTCATGTGAACCCAGCTTGGCAATAGCATCTCTTAGGCAAGAATGTCTTTCACACTTTTCTCGTGAGGTCAACAGGTTTTTCTCAAGTAGCATGTTAATGGTTTGTCCTACACATTATTGATCAACTTTCCCCAAAGCAGCCTTTAGTGTTGCTTGGCAAAGAAATCCAGCGAGCAAGGAAACTATCTGGTCAGACTTGTTACCTGTATTTTGGAGACGGAATGGTTTGAGGGGCACCCATCTGTATTTTGACCTGCAAAACCAAAAAATACACTGTGACCAAGAGAGAGTAGACCACTGCCTCACCTTGTGTGTTACTTTTTGAACTTTGCGCCTCATGTGAGGAATACGTCTTTAGGTCTGCCAGACTCATTTCTCAAAGCTCAAGACCTCACTGCATCATTTGTAATCTCTGAATCACTTTTCACAATTGTGATCGCTAAAGTCTGGCTGTTTTGTTTTAAACCTGCAACTTAAACATTTGAAAGAAGATGCATGGTTTTGATATTCTCGGTGAGAAATATTCCACAGGAGCTCTCATTGGATGATATCGCAACGATCTTGTAACCCTCGCATCAGAAATCAGGCTTTCCCAGGATGTTAAGTTCAAATGTGGATGACTTTATCTCTGCCCTTCAAGAACACATTTCTTTTACATTTACATTGCAGTTCATGACCTAGCTTCATCAGATCCGAAACATTTTTTTTTGCATTTCTGAATCTTTTTTAGTCAAGAGCATCAGTGAAATAATCCAATTTTTTCAGTTTTTATTTACAGATGTACATATATTACATATTTTTCAATAGCCATGGGCCTCAGTCGAACCATAAATATGACATCTATTATTTATTTATATCTTGATAGCTTGTAAATGTAGTTATTTGGTACGGAAAATGAATGTTTTCTTCCCATATTTTGTTTATGTTGACATTCTGCTGAAGCCTCAGGCCCAACTTGTAATTCGTATGAAGACTGCTGGTGCTGTAACCTGATAGATCTGAGAGGGAACTCTTTTCAGATAGCTCCTGAGATCTCAGCCTGGCAGCGAACAGCACATCAGACGGCCATTTTGAGTTTCTGCACGAAATACAAGCGTAGCAAATGAGGCCGTAGGATGGGGGAGGGGAATCTTATTCTCTGCGCAGTGTATGATAACATTGGAATGTGGATTGTGGCACTGGAGATTTTTTACAAATGACTGCAGTTTGCATTGTTTTTACCCCCATATGGATTTTCTTTTCTGTTGTTGTGATAAGTTCAGGAAAATATGTTATTGTGCTTTAAGCATCTTCTTTGCCATTGCTGGAATTATGCGTTGTGAATTGATGAAGCATAGTTTCAATGTCCACTACACCATTGATCCAGATTCAGCTTTGTATTCTTCCTCATGCATGTGGTAGCTGCAGTGTCGCAAAATTAGATGTTGCAGAAGATTTGGTCCGATTCTGTCGGCTGCAGTTTTACTTGGCAGTAAAGCAGCAACAATAAAGTAAAATAACTTTACAGTGTAAAAGTGATGTGGCTTAATGCCTTCACTTGATGATATATGAAATGCTGACCGGCTTTGTTGTTGTCCCACTTTGACAGCTTTCATTCAGATTGACAACTATAGAATGTTTTACATGTGGATCAGATTTCTAAAATTACATTAGACATGAAACACTGTTCAGCCATGGAGCAGATGTCTCAGTATCTTGAAAGGAAAAGTCCAATATTTGCACTTTTACTGCACATATTTGCTTAAATGCAGGTTATTGTGTTGAATTTGCCAAAAAGCCTCTTTCTGGAGACTGATATCCAAGTATGACCTTTGTTATGTAATTAAAGAGGAAAGTCCCGGAAAGTTACGAGTCCCAGATGGATTTGATGGCAATATATTTCGGGTCATTTGCACAATTTCTGTGTTTTTGGAGAAAGAAACGTGATCTTTAAAAAAGCGTTTCTCTTGTCCTCAGGTTGTCGACGAAGCCTGTGGTGAATCCAGCTTTTTGGCTTGAAGGTGAGTTACAGTCACCATAGGCACTGTTTAGTATTTCTTGTCATAATCCTAATAGAGAATTTCACTGCTGCTAAACGTCCCCTGCTATAACACAGCAGCTTTTCTCATTTCTTCAATGAACGCAAGTTTAGACTTGTTGGCTTATACTTGTATATTTATATTTACATATAAGTTATAACAACTAGCCTCAAGATTGCACTATGTGCAACAATTATGATCTATGGAAAGTCCTTGATTTTTTTTTTTTTTTTTTTTGCATAACCTTCACTGCTGCCAGCTCTCCCTCTAGTAAGCTGTTCTGATTGGCTCATGATCAAACCAATAGGACGATGGGGGGATGGAAGGAAGGTTGAATTGCAGCATTTGTTAACTCAATGTCATTTCTTTCCTGAACTGTAGCTGAGGTAAACATCAAATCCATAGGCTAAGCACAAAATTGGGGCATGGGAGATTTGTCCAGCTGCTAAAGCACAAAAAAAACCCATTATGATCTGCTGCTTAAATGTTGTTACTATGGAACAAATGCAGCAATGTGTGATTAGATATTGAGGATCTGTCTGATTTGACTCAGATACGGAGCGGCGTCAGATCTGTAGTAAAGAAATGGGCAGTTTGGTATGCGACATCTGTGAAAAAAGAACCTTCTAGAAAAGAACAAACAAGAAGCCCAGAGAGCTCCCCGGTGACCTCTAGTGTTTTGTCTGGGAATGTGCAGCCATTGCTTCACAGTGCTGTACGTAAAGATCAGGTCAGACTTAGACGATGGAATCTGTGCTGCCTACCTCAGCTGTCTTTTAGTATTTTTGTATCCTTTCACTGCTTCTAATTTCCCCTTGTCACTCCACAGGGAGAAATGGAAGTTCTCGTCACAGAGGAGAAGAAGAAAATTTTCCGTGCCAGGAAAACCATGAAGATCAGTGATCGACACCAGCTGGAGAATCTCCACAGCACTCTGTTGACAGCAACTCCGGGTTTATCCAACCCATCTCCACCGCCAATAATGAATGGCACACATAAAGAAGATGGACCGAGAGCTGGCGAGAAAGAGCAGAACAACATCTCTGAATCAAACTCCCCCCGTGCTCAGTCACCGGCCTCTCTAACTTCCCTGAGCTCTCCGGCACCGTTCCTGTCCTTGAACCTGTCACCTTCACCTCCCTCCTCACACAGCCCAAAGGGACAGGACGAAACCTCCCCCCCAACTTCACCATTCCACAATCTAACCTTTGGACTAAACCAAGATGGGGAAGAGAAGAACAAGTGTTTGCCGCCCTCGTCTAAAGACTCCGTTACACCTACATCAACAGAATGTAAGGAACAGGAGGAAAAAGACACAGAGGTCGTTTCAGGAGCGGAAGAGAAGGTAAATCACAGAGCATTCAAGAAAGTGTCGTTTGTTTGAAAGTCAAGTTTGGAAGCTTTAATATTTATGTTTTTGCCTCAGGATAAAGCTACTACACCAATGGAACAAGCTGTCGACTTGGCAAAAGATTCCACTAAAGGTTCGGCTTCATGTTTGCCTGCTCAGCCTCCAGTATCTAACTACACTGAACCAATGGACGCAGATAGTGACAGTACAAACACCGTGGACCTTGAGCCCTCTGCAGAAAGCATAAAAGATGAAAAACCGTCTTCCCCTAAACTTAATACTTCTGATTGTCCCTCTTCATCTGGCCCGTCTCATCCAGCTTCTTCTTGCACCGACCAAAAGCAAACTCTAGAAATCAAAGAGGATGATGTTAAAAAAGAAGAGGTTGACAAAGGCAATGTGAAGAAACAATCGTCAAATGATACAAAGATGGAAGTGGACTCACTGAAGGTGGAGCCCAAAAAGTTAAAAGATGAAATAGGACAATCCACAAGAAAGCCATCTCGACCGTCATCCACTCCACCGTCTAACACAGGTATGAGATGGTTGGCTTCTCAAGAGAAGGCTACAAAATGGTTCATTCATATAACTGAATCAGCACTAAGGGTGTGACATATGAAAGAAATGAACCTAGATGTACAATAAAAAGTGATACTGGCATCATTATTTTTCCCTTTTGAGCTAAATGATCACTTCTGATTCAAATATGGAAAATTGCACCCTGTGAGTGCAAATTTTGTGGCACTTTTTCTTGAAGTTTCTAGTAAAGCTAAATGAACACATAATTGTTGTTTATATTATTATTATTACACAACCTGTATGCAAAAGTTTTGTAACAATTGTAGCCATAAACGTCTTCTGACTACTGACCTGGACTGACCTGCAACCCAGAGATAGAAATGAATGAAAGGAACAAACGAGTGAAGGTTTTGAACAACTTTAAAGGTAATGGTCCGTTCTTGTCTTTTTCTTCTCTCTCAAGCAGTCAAGGAGGAGAAGTCCTCGACCTCGGGACTGAAGCGTACTTTATCAGAAGGTTACGAAAAAGACAATCCACCAGTGAAAAAAGAGGGGAAGAAGATGAAGATGGAGCGGCGAGACGAGCTGGAAGCCCAACTGGAAGTTAAAATTACCGCAAAAGCTGGCAGTCATACTAAACTTGAAAAGGTTGGTGTTTAAGTGTCCCGCTACAGTCCCGTTGACGATAGTTTGCTTTCAGATTTCAAACGCTTTTTCTTAACATTTTTGTCACTTTACCCGTTGTTTTTCCTCAGATCGTGCAGCAGCTGGTGGAGGAGCGAATGAGGGTCATGGAGCTGACTATTTTTGACAAACACTTCCAAGAACTGAAGGACAGAGTAGACAAAATCGACTGTGCCACTAAACACCAAGCCGCCATTAACACACTCCAAGTACGTCCACTTTAACATTGCAGCGTGAGCTACTGGGTTTTTATTTATTTTAGATTTAATATGAGGAATCACATTTGAAGATACCCTTACTGCAGTTGGCAAGGCGTTAAGCAAAAGTCCATCTGTTTCTTGTAGGCCAAGATAGCACGACTAGCAAAGAAATTCGGAGAAGCTAATCAGGCATCGGAGAACAAAAGAAAACAAGAGGTATGGCTTGTTTGTTTTGTTTTTGTCTTTTTTGTTACTTGGTAAAATCTTTACATGAAAGGGATATTGTTTAAAAAAAAAAAAAACCTCCGTGAAAGCCTTCAATGTATTTGGTTACAGGTTCTCGCTGCTGCCGCCGCTGCTGCTAAAGCTGCAACTGCTGCAAACAATCCTCAAGCTCAGCGGTATGTATGTCCATGCTTCTAGATCCCTGTCAGACATACTGTGTATTATTTTTTGGGAGGGAAGAGATTTCTATCACTTCATTGCAAGCTCAAACGTTTTTTGTTTTTGTTTTACACGTTTTTGTCATGAGGCAAAATAAATAGTTCCTCAAAATGGTCAGAATCAATGTATTATCAACAAGTGGACTTTGAATGATGCAGCAGTCTGTGCACAATTTCTTTGAAAATAATTTGGCTTTTGTATGAACGTGACAATACCGGACTGAAGCCAATTCTACACATGAAGCCATTCACAGAGCGAACAGTTGACATTGTCCCAGGTTGCTAACTGTAATCAATAGAGCGGAAAACAAACCTTTGACATCCTCCAAGGCCTATTTGTTTTGAAAATGTGTTTTCAGGATTCACTTTTTTTGAAACCTTTATATTTGCTCCCAATATTTTGTTTGGAGTAAACAAACACGTCCCAGTTTGAGCTCGCCACCTGTAAAGTAACCCCCTCGTAGGTCCAGGTCCTGAGTCTTGTGACGTTCTACAATCTGAAGCCTGAGCATTTCTTCAGGCAGTGCAGAGTGTAGTTAAAACTGCACCTCTCCTCCCAACAGCGTGCTCCGACGGCAGACAGTGGGGCCGCGTCCTGAGGCGCCCAGTGAGGGAGTGGTGCCCTCTGTTGGTAAGACTCCTCCACTGTCTGTCAAGAAGGAGAAGGAAGAAGAGGAAATGGAGGAGAACAAGACAGATATGTCACGCCATGTTGGAATGGCAAGAAAGCTGTCAGATTACAGTGAAGGAAGATGCAGAGCAGACATTAAGCTGCGCACAATATCTTCTCAGTTGGAGAATGTGCTGTACCACAACTGCAAGAGAAGCTCAGGGGATCCCCGGCCTGACCGCTATGCCTCGTATGTTTTCCGTTACTTAGTCCCATATGACGTCTACTGTGACTGGGTGGCGAAGGTCAACTATGTTGGATTGCTGGGCAAGGAGGCGCTACCGACAAACTTACGAAGGACATTGAGGATGTACATCGAGCATCGATTCCCGTTCCTGTCTTGTGACAAGTGGAGAGAGATCCGTGACGCTATCAATGAAATATTGCGAGTAAAGAGGAGACCGGAATTTTTTCGAGAGTACAATGACCGGACTGCGGTGTCGTTGTGACAATTCTCTGTTACACATACAGAAGCATACTGGGACAATTGTCGTTATTCGTAGTGGAGGCTATCAGCTACTCTTTCTAAACATCACTCTAATCACTAACATCCTTGTCGGTATTGGAAAAAAAAAAAAAAAAGTGAATGTGTTGAAAATGACATTTCATTAGATTCCTAGTAACACTAACTCTACGGCTGCTTGAACGAAAATGTGGACGTCTGACTTGGCCTCATGGTGCAACATGTTCAAAGATGACTGTATGAAATGAAATAAAATTAAATTTAGCACCCCACCCCATGAACTTGTCATCTTGTCATGGTTAACAGCTTCCATCTTTTTAGCAACTCTAAGCATCCGTGATCTTTCTGAACAGGCCAGTCCGCACTTCCATTGAGTTAAAGCAGACCCCAACGGCTGTTTCCTCGTCCACCACAGTCGGTGAGTAGCAGCATTCTTTTAAAGCTAAATGGTGTACAAGTCTCTTTCTGATGAGCAGTGTCATTTTCAACCACAGAATGAAGAACTTTCGTTGTGTGCGTCTTAGGTGTTTTGTTTGGAATTGCATCCTCAATGAAAACAGCTGCTCTCGATTGTGAAACTAAAACCTGTTTCCGCTGAGTATTAAGTAGCTGCTTCCACAATTATTTCTGTTATGTCTGAAGAAATGTCTAAAACATAAAGGCGTGAGTTTCAAATTAATATCTGTAGCTGTGCTGCAAAATTGTAAACTGCAGTGCTGCTGGATGGTGGTCGACCAGGCTACTTTTGATGTGTTGATAATTTGACATTCTTCCAAAGATGGTGTTATTTGAAGAAGTTTTCCCACAAAGCCTGCATCACAAGGCACATTAGAAAACCAAGTCGATAGTGGGATCACTCAGAGTAGTGGTACTAAAGTTTTAAAGATGCTTGAAAACATGGACAACCAAGATGTATCGGCATATTTCATTGTCCAATAGATGCAGTTCTCAAGATCAGTACCGGCGTGTTTGTTCAGAACAGAATACATGTAGTGAAAGGCTTGCAGCTTGTGCTAGTTTCAATGATCAGCTGGAATGACTGAGGCATCTCGCATCAATCGTGTTAGTATCTCGGAGCCTCGAAGCACTGGTACCCGGTCTTGAGACAACGGAAGCTCTCGTTCCGCCTCTGGAGGCTTTGTGGCTGCGGGTTGCTGTCGAAAAAGAGAACGATGTGATCGTGCCGACTGCTGCTCTCGCAGCCTTCTTGTTTATTCATGTTGATGTGGTGATGAGGCACCTTGTCGGTTGTGGAAACGGCTCCTCAAACCTGGCAGTGACTAATGGCTCTCATAGTGCTGTTACACAAGGAGACAAGGCAAGAAAAAGAAGGTTTGAACTGTCTGTGGTTTGAAAAGTGGGGATTCCCCTGTTTTGAGTAAAGTTTTCCAGATACGGTTTTAGGGAGATTCTGGTTTTCCTGCAGAGACAAAGCAAAAGATTTATGAGTGATTAGAACTCTGGAGAAACATCCCAAAAAGCCATAATAAGAAGACAAAATATTTTCAGAAAGATTTTATTATCATTATTATAATTATTATTGATCCTATTATACAAGTCACCATTCTGTCAAACTATTCAGTATTTCAGTGTTCTCATTGACTTTTTAAAAATTGCAATGCATTTTTCCTTCCAATATGCTAAATGCAAAATTGTCTGTTGGGAGCAGCACAGCGGTACATGAATGCAGTGATTGCACCTCACTGTACGTGATGGTATGAATGTGTCATTAAATGACCTTGAATACACGCAATGTGTTTTGTTTGGAGAAAATAAGTGTTTGTCTTTAGCTGTGTCGAATGTTTCTGTACACCTGTTGCAGAGTATGATGCTAGTACTCAGTTTCATCAGGACGCCTCTCTTCCTCATCGACTAATTTGGCTGTTAACTAAAACATCAAAGAAAAAACAAACTGTCACACGAGCAAACATACTTGACAGCGGAAATGAAAGACTCCTTTTTTTACAAGGGACCCTTTTACCTTTTTAAGTTCATGCCTAATGTGTGGGGAATGAAGAAAAAGAGAGGTTGAGTCCATTATCTCCCGGAACAGTCTAAACCTAAAGCAGCTAAATCTATGGAGGTGGTCCAGGTGATACCCGATTGAAACATTTTATACAAGGTCTGGAGAGTATGTGTTGGCATCCCAAACTTGAAACTGTGATGGAAGACCTGCTATGTGAAGGTGTTCTCTCTGAGTGAGTGCAGGTGCACAGATTGCAGATTATTCAGTGTCTCAGTGAGTGTCCACTTCTGAAAGTCTCGTCTGTTTCATCTCCAGTTCAAGCTTCGCCAGCACTGGCAGCCACGGTTGCAGCATCCACCTCCACCACCAGTGCTGTGGTTTCACAGACCCCCATCCTCCAGCTCATCACCTCCACCTCTAATGCGGCCACCACCCTGGCCGCCGGCATCAACACGCAGAGTCCGACCGGCACGCTGCTGCTGAAGACGGCCTCTGGCAGCAGCATGATGACCGCTG
>OMNM01049000.1:0-14644 GCA_900302745.1 Parablennius parvicornis
GACAGTGCAGGCCAGGGGACAATTAGGGAAGCGTGGGAGAGACAGCTGGACCTGTTGCCAATTACACTGACTGATCAAGAACGAACGAACAAGCGCACACGCATACACACACACTTCAAGCTTAATGGGCTCACACTTCCCATCAAAACTCACTTGTGATTCTGAGAGCTATGTGGGCTTTCATGAATGAGAGAAGTTTAGCGTTTAGCATTTATTTATTTATTGATTATCATCTCAACAGGGAAGAGTCAGTCTTGAGTAAAAGTGCATTCTGATGAAGACATATAGATGGGCTCTACACACATTCAGAATATGTAACAAGGCTAAAAGAAAAAAAGTATCCATGAGAAGAAACTGTTGCTGTGTTGACACAGACAGACAAAAAGCAAGTGTTGCTTCCATGACGTCAGCGCAGCATTGGCCACTGTGTCCAGTCCATTAGCAGTTTACTACCATCAGTAGGAGATCTTTCCCAGCAGCATGCTCTGCAGCTGCCTGATCCTGCTCTCCTGTGGTATTGCCAGGCTTCTCTCCTCCATTTGCTCGTCCTCCTCCAGCAGCTGTTCGATGTAGCAAGAGGAGCCCAGCAGGATGTGGCCTGTGGCCTGCATGGAGAAGACGGTCCATCGCAGGGCCTCCCTGAGGAGAGACAAGAAAGAGACCATTTATAACCAGCTCATTCCCATGTAAAGAGACGTCACAAGATAAAGACAAATACAGCTTTTATGTAATATATAGTAAGTCGTGATCCTTGTGGTGCGATGTAATCTGGAAATATGCCATGCGATTTTATGATGAAGTTAAAAAAAAAAAAAAAAACTGTTCAATATGAAATGACTAAAACACTGCCACGTCCATTTCTGACGACAGTTGCATTTCATAAACTTGAAGCCCAAGACCCCTCACGCCTCTCACTCTGCAGTGAAAGCATCAGATTTGACAGGTCTGCAAAATGTAATCCTCTCTGAATGGAGCTCCGCGCAAAAGCTGAAAAGTAGCAGATCTCAGCAGCGATGACATAACTCCTCTCAAAGTTAATCTCAATAAAAACCTAACCTTTTTCCCCCTGTGGTGTGCTCACTATTTTACCACCCACACAGGTGGACATGATAAAGTACAATTTTCTTATTGAACATGTCTGATCATAATACTCTATAAAAACAGCTGGTATGAAAACTGAACTAACAAAAAGTCCAGACAAGTGTTTCAGCAATGTGAAATACTGGATTGTGTAAAACATTTCAAAAGCTGCACAAGAGCTGAGAAGGAAAAACAAAACACCGTTCAGAAAGCAACAAGTGCTCACCAACTAAAAACTTATCAGTTCCTCCAAGAATTAAACAACATTTATGCTTTATAGATACACTAACTATACCATAAAAACATAATTCACACAAAAAAAAGTATGAAATCATATGAATGAGACATTTTTCAATATTTTGTCACTCACTTTAGCATTTTCTTGGCAGCATAGCAGCGCAGGTCGTAGGACACAGTGTATGCACCATACAGGGTTGCCTTCACATTCAAGCAGCCGATGAAATCTTTGGGGTGGTTCTTATAGAGGTCAAGGGTCACTTTGGCCACATCTGTCCGCTGGTGCATCTTGCTCTGGATGAGCTGGTCTCTGTAGAGGCTGTTCTATGAAGTGATGGGAAAAAGAACCATAAGGCGTGGGTGCAGACGCACATTGTTGGCTTGATTGCAGTCAGCTGACTGGGCGAAATGAAGCTGCCCGGCTCCACTGACACAGACACCTGCACTACACACTGAAGCAGTATCTGCCAGTCATGATACGAGAGGCTGGTAATGATGAGACAAGGTCATTGTGCGGTCAACATGGTAAACATCTAGGGAGAGGTGTTGAAAAGTATCCCTCGTGCCAATTTCTATGTAAATCAATTGCTTTTGGTTGAATGTTATTCAAATATGATGAAACCCACACGTCTGGTTAATATTCACCCCCCTGCCTTTCATTTTTCTCAAAAAGAAATCATGAAGGGAGAAACTAATCTGCAGTGTTCACGCTGGGTTTTGCCTTTGACAACTGTGCTATTCAATCTTAAGGATAAAACACCTTGTAGTAGAGTAGCGGATGTATTATTATCATTAAGATCTCAGATTAGTTCATATTCCTGTCTGCTGCATGGAAAAAACTCGTTTCACTATCTACTTCAAAGAAACCTTGGAAGAACAAATACTGCAGAAACATGTCAACACCATCAAGCAGCAATAGTGAGGCAGCTGATCAAGACTGCCACCTAGTGGTTCAGATGAGAAGACAAACATACAGGATGAGGCGTCCACTTCTGTCCCTCCTCCAAGATCATGAGAACCGCGTTTTCAGGGAGGGTCTGGAAGAAATCCTCCGTGTCGATACCAGTGCCGTCTTCATCCAGCACCAACATACTCGCACACAGTGAACTCAATGAGTCGCACACCTGAGGAAGCAGAGGGTATGAGGGGAGATGCCACATGAAAAACCAGAATAGCTGTGGAGCACTGACCCATAAACTGGCAGATATTGATGTGGAGATAAATACTTCTATGTCCATGTCCCGAGTTAAAAAAAAAAAAAAAATTCTTCATGTCTTTTTTTTCTCCAAACAGCTGATTTTTTTTTTTTTTTTTTAATTTTTTACTTTTGCCGAAGAAAGTTGGGTGACCAGCTTTGGTCGAGAAGGTTGTTTTCATCTACGAGTATTTATTCATCCAACATTTTGCAAAAACTATTAACTCAAATTGCATGAAATCTTCAGGGATGGTTTGTCATCATCTAATGACAATTAGATGAGCAGTCATGGAAATGCTGGTTTTTCTGAAAGATGTGGTGGAAAAATGTTTTGGACCTACTGATGTAGAGTAATCTGTATGTAATTTATTCATCCTCAATGAGCACCAGTTTGTCATGAAGGAAGAACCAAAGTACTCCCTGTGGTCAGTGAACTATCAAACACAGGTCACAATTTAAAACAAGTAATTTCTTCAAAACTGCTCGGATATGTTTATCCACACAAAAAAAACTTTGGGAGTTCAGTCAACCATGAACGTGAGCACTAGTCAGAAGTGACACCAGTCCTGTTAACTTTCACCCACATACGCTCAAAATATACACAAGTGTCATGCCAGCAACACACGAGTCATCCGGGAGTATTTTAATAATAATCATGATTATTCACAGCCACCACATGCTTGAGTCATTTATCATACGCTGAGGTTTTTTTTGAAGGCGAGTCCAGAAGATCCTGATTAGCTCCGGTTGCTGTTGGTATACTCCACCAACAGACTGTTTTCTCCTCATTTTCCCATTGAAACTTCTATCGCGCCGACTCTTCGCTAATCTCCAACTATGCCTGAGCTCTTTCAAACCTTCACATCTCTCCCTTACCTTACTCATCAGGTCTTCCAGTGAGTCTGCCATTATTCCTTTCTTCACGCTGCGCTCTGCATTCGTGACTCTGAAGGGCTTTGGCTGAGGGGGTCGGCCAGACAGGAGCTGCTGGGTCATGGAGGCGCTAGCCGAGACACATCTGAGAAAAGAAACAACAGAAATCTTGTGTTGGCGTAGCTGGTGACAAAAGCGACTGCATTACCCACTTCAAGAAACTCCGCTCTTACTTGGAGAGGGTGGACGGGGTCAGGAGGGTGAGAGACTTCATTGCATAATCCATCAGAGAAAACGTCAACTCGCTGTTGGAAAGAACATCAGTTTAGGTTCACTTTGACACATTACAAATACTGGAGACTTCCTTTAGAGATAAGAGACTAATTTTGATTGGACAACATGAATTGCAACACCCCCAACATTAAATTAAGCAATCTAAACTGAATTCTGACATCAGACTCAATGCGACTAAAAGTACCAAATAAGAAAAAGGACACAAGCATACACCTCAAAGGTACAAGCACAGATCTTAAAGTCCAAGAAGAGTTTATGTCCATGGAACATATAATTAATATTCAGACATCCAACTCTCCTGTAGATAGTCAAATAAAAGCTGCTACCATCACAGATGAATAACACATGCCACATTAGTGCCAGGATTAAAAGACAAAACAATCTTACGGTTTTAGGACAGAGGCACTTCACCAGACGCCGTCCTGGCTGTATCTGAATAAAGCACTCTCGGTGCTAAACTTTGATCAGATTGAGCCTTTTTTTCCACCTCACTGACAACACATAGACACTCCTCCCATTACTGTTTCTTGCATCATTTGGTGGATGAACTTTGTGCTGATGACAGCTGAACTGATTGCGAGAGACTATTGGGACACTCTGAACAAGCCCCGCTTACCCTGGACTCCAGACTGATATCTACAGGAACATGTTTAGGAGCCTTTAAGGACTGTTGATCTAAGTAGCACAGGCACACCTAGGAGTAAAAACATGCAGATAACAGATAACTGTTCTGATGAGAACTAAGTCAACTGGAATTTACTAATTGGGTCATGGTTGTTTTGGAGGTGAAGGTCTGTGTTTGTAGATTTTAGTTGAAGGATTTGTCTTAATAGTAAATTTAAGGAATTTGCATTATTTCAGGATAAAGGGGGTCACGTGAATGTTGAGTAGCAGAAAGCACAAACCTTGCATATTTCCAAAATGAGGTCATAGTTCATTCACTAGATACTTGTGTCCCAGTGTCAAGTCATGAGCTCAGGCCACAGGCAAACTGACATCACCTGCGCACTCTGACACATTGTAACTCAAACACATGAGTTTTCAAGACAGAAACTTCAAATTCATGCAATTTAAAAAAAATAAAAATCACAAAAGACAAGAGAACAAACGTCCCTGTTATAGTTTTGAAGGCTAACACACAGCACCTCTGACTCCATCATTCATGCATAATGTAGAGCTGTAGCAGGAAGTATTAGTCAGAGATGGCCCTCTATAGCTAAAAGGTAAACTGAAATTAGATTAATTTGCAAAATAAAATCTATTAGTACATCACGAGGAGCTCACGAAATACATGCCGGGGGAAGGTTTCCCACAAGACCTCCACATCAGGAAGAAATGCCTGTTCTGCAGGATTTTGAATCCCTGATTTCAATGAACCAGAAATTAAGATACACACTTTTCAGACGATAATCTCCTCAGCAATGTAACTTTCTAACAAATGTTTGCTCCTCTTTTCAGCAACCAAATGTACCCAACATGGAAATCAGAAAGGACAAACTTGGGAAATAAAGAGTGAACATGAACATCCAGTCAGACCGACCGTTGCCTGCCGTGAGGAGCTGGTGGTGAATGCCTGTGCTCATTAGCCACACCTGTGTTACTCCACAATTAAAGGCCTCATGCACCCGCCACATATTGATCATTTCTTGGGCAAGTGTCCAGAGCAACATAAACAAAATTTGGCCATATCTAAATTTTTGTATATTTTTTTTTTTTTTTTTTTTTGAGGAAACAATTCTCCAATGAATCACAAAAAAGAAGGTCCAGTGAAGCTGGATGTAACTGGTCTATATATTTTTAGGACACATGAATGAAGAAGGTCTGTGGTAGTATTTACTTTATTTGAGGTCGGAGAGTGCAGGTGGTGATTGTGTGACCATATTTTCCTTCCCAAAGAAGAGGCTCCAACACTTGATACATGATATTCAAAGTTTACAAAAAGATCTTTTATGATTTCAATGCATTCAAAGTGTGTTTCTGTTGTCTTGATGGAGACATTCAGTCATAGAAACTCTCTATGTTCTATATAGATACTGACAGACCTCAGAGGTTACTCAACATGCTCTCAAGTCAGTGGTGCCAAAATGACAGCATTTGCAGAATGAAATAATTATAAGTCATTTTCTGTAATGAAGGTAAAAACAACAACAAACTAGTCAGCTCTTTTTGAATGAATAAATGGTACAGTCATGTTTTACCTGTTATTGTTTTTTTTTTGTTTGTTTAGTTGTATTTTTGAGGTTTTTTTTTTTTTTTTACAAAATCAAGCTACTACAATTCTTACAGTTATTCTAAATTCTATGTAAACAATACAATAGTATCCTCACAACTTCAATCTTTCGATTTCTTTAAAAACTACAGTAAGATGTCAGAGGTCTCTTCGCATGCTTTGCATGTATTTTATATATTTATTTATTTATTTTTAACCTTGAAATAACTCTAGTAATACAGTATTTTGTAGCAATTCCAACTGATGCCTTGTTCACATGTGCTTGTCGTGACCATAACTGCGCCATTGCCTGCAAAATTATGAATTTATGATTATTTAGATATTAGCTGACAGGCCATTAAGTGTCCATACAAGGGCCTCATGAGGCCCACAGTCTTCCAGTCACCCATGCCTGCTTTAGTTTATGTACAAACAGCCACATAAACAAAGTAAGAGTTACTGAAGCCTCTGCCACCAGAATTATCTTCATTTCAGACCATGTCAACAGCTACTGGAATAGAAATACACCTGCTTTGCTCTGATTTTGTGAAACAAGTTTGTACTATGCTCATACTCCCATGTGAACAACCATCTCCGATTGTTTTTGTTGTCCTGTGCATCATCAGTAGTGTCAGTGATTAGTCTGCGTTTCACTTCATTCACAGTTATAGTCGTAAACTTTCAGTCTTTATTGTGCACACACTCAGCTATATTTGCCTCTTTTAATAAGGCTGCATCATAAAACAAAACAAACATGAATCAGATGAGCATTTTGTTTCACTCTGTTGCCTCACATTTAATGTTCAGTGGAGGAACACAGATGATTCATGCTTCTGATATCAGCTTAATCTTGAGCAGATAATGCATTTGGACTTATAATAGCTGCGACTCCTTTGCCAAATTGATCAAGTATTCATAAACAAAGGTCCACAGAAAGGATCTGTTCTTGTCTTAGAGGTTAATATCCTGCACATCCCTTTGTCCCTTTATCACACATCAGACCAGATCCTATTATTTGTGTGTATTGCCCACTGATGCTTGTAATTATTGCAAGCATGTCAGATATCAGCATAGAAATGAATTAGACTTGAGGAGAAGTATCTGTTGATCATATTGGATTTAATTGAAGAGCCTTGTCTTTCAACTGAAGATTACACATGCAAACAAAAGAAACAGATTTCAGTTTCTGACCCAGTGATGAATAATCTCTCAACAATAGTCTGGCTTCATCTTTCATTGGCAGACGTGGTTTACAGAGTCCTGTTTATGGGAAGGTTTTCGTCCTTCTACCTGATTTTTTTGTTTTGTTTTGGTTGTTGTTTTCCAAGTCCATGGAGAGGTTTCTGTGAAGAATGTCATAATCTGTTAAAATAAATGAGACAAGTATAAAAGTAAAGCAGATCTAAGCTCTACGGGACTAAAAACTGACTGCTTTCACCTTGGCTAACATTGCTTCTAAGTGTTGGTGCGACAGTGTGATTTCTCCTCCGCCAGATTGTGATGTTCTTCTCAAAGCCTTCCTGATTGCTCCCAGTCATTTCCTTTTCCCTATTCGTGCCATCAGCTCTGCGTTGGCTGCTGCCTTGGTCCTCATGTCTTGGTTCTTGGCCAGGTCTATTAGGACACTGAGGATGCTGGTGGGGACGTCGAGGGAGAGGGCGAAGCGGGAGCCCTGCTGGGCTCTCTTTGGCACCTGGGAGGCTGGCCGCGGTGCTCGAGCTCGCCGCAGCATCAAGTGATGCTCAGAGCGGAGTAGCGAGTTCAGCACCCCGCTGCGGTTGAGGATGTCGACGGCAAGCATGTCTTTTTCAGTGTCTTCGTTGAGGCGGGAAGGAGCTGGACTGCTCTTCTGGCTCTGAGTGCACCAGGGCAAAAGCAGAGCCAGACAGAGACAGACATGCACACTTCTCATGGTCCAGACTGTCTGCAGAGAGAGGATTAGCCATTGGTCAGCGATGGCATGCATCAGAAAAAAAAAATGACTACACCTCGAACACCGCAAGATCCTTGAAGAATTTAAATCAATTCAAGTCTTATTCTAGTGTTCTACGATACACACACACGGATAAAACTAAGAAAGCAATGTCAAAGGTCACAATCTTTATTAATACTCACCCACTGCAACCACTGAAAAGTTGGTAATTTGTTCAAAAGGTACTCGTCCTTCCTTTGATCCAAATCAAGCTACTGATGATCTTTGACCCTCTCCCAATGTCCTGCAACAGTGTGTTTTCTGTCTCCCAGCTGCAGGAGGAACAACCTGCGCGGCGGGCGGTGAGATATTCAACTGGACCCGACAGTCGGCTGCTCATCCACTACTCCAGTCACTTCTTCCTTCTCTGTGTCACTGCCCCTTCCCCTCTGTATTTTATCTTTTACATCCATACACCCCATCGCCCTCCCCTCATTTAATCTCATTTCCTCTGCGCTTGCTGCCGCCTTTGCTCTTTCTAAAAATAACATGATTGCAATCACAATAACTTGCCTGTAATGACTTTTGATAGTCGCCTCAGTTTGGAGTCAGAGCTTTTCCCGCCCCCGATCCAAGTCGTAACTGAAAAGTTTAGTGTCGGTAGGTCATTTTGATAACTTTGTGTGGTTTATTTTGTTTATAATACTGAATAATTTAAAATCATATGCACATCAAACGATAAAACAGACCAACCTACGGGGTGCATCAGTCAGAAGCCATTGCAGAATTCATACTATTCAAATTGTGTTTTGAATTGTCACTGATACAGTACCTCTCATAATTTAATTTGCCAGCTGTCACCTGGCAATATGCAGCATCTGGTGCTTGTAAATTGACACCAGCCTCAGTCATTTTGTGGTGAGAGCTATGCAGGGAGAAATGTAAAGAAATCAGGCAATCAGCTTGTGCAAAAGGCAGAGTTTGTACATTCAGTGACCATACTTGTAAACATCCAACAATTTAACACAATGAAAATAGGAAAATTATAAAAGAGTACACCAGTTCTCCTTTATTCATACAACACAAAAAAGAAGTGCATCTATTATGGTGGATGTGACTTTTACAATGACAAAATCACTGGTTCATGATGTAGGTAAATAATTTATGTTTTTCTTCACAGACAGCATTTTTGTTATTCTTTTAAAGCTTTAGCAAAACACAAAGGTTTGACACTGCGCATTGTTGACTTTTAAAAGAACATATTGTATAACAACATAAAAATGCAGAGGACGAGAAGGAAGAGAGGAAAGTATTGAGAGGTTGAACAATACATTTTCAGAAAAAAAAAATAAAGCCCTGCAGAGTTATCAGGCCCAGAGGGAGACTCAGGAGGACAAAGCCTACCTTCTTCCCTGAGTCATCCCGAGTCCAGCCCATCAAGGAGCTTATTCTCATCTGATTAATGATGTTAATATTACAAGTGCAGCCAGATTCCATAGTTGGGCCCTGAGGGGCCTTGGGTTTTCTCAGTTACCCACAGATAAATAAAACGTGGGTCAAGCATGCAGCTGCAGAGACGTACTGGGTCATACCAGCAGTAGGGCTGTCACAGATCCACTATGACGCAGGACAACACGTGTGCTGAAGGTGATGTCATCCCCGTGATACAATATTAGAGATGTCACAGCAGGTCCTAGTTTACCATCAAAGCAGCCTCCTCGTGTACACAAAGAACTCAATGTATCTGAGGGCGTCTTAATCATCAGTGAAAACTGCCAGCTCGACTCCTCTGCACACGGAGGTCTGCAGCCCATTTCAGTCCTACAGTAAGGAACTGTTTCAAACACAAACAAGAGAACAGCATTTGGTCATAGCCGAGACCGGGCCACCAGAGGACAATAGCAAGTCTTTCACTGTTACGAAACTCAAGTAGATAACCCACACTTGACACTTAAACCTAAAAATAACAAATAATTGCTGAATCACCTTGAATATCATTCATTTTATGGAAAACCAGAGTGCTTTACAAAAAGAGAATAACAGGTGAAGCGGTCAACTGTGCACAAACTTGAAAAGTGCTTTCATACACAAACGACGGAACTCCTTCTTGATGAGAACAGCATTTACATGAAATAGCAGGTCCTCACTTTGAGCACCCAGGAGCTTCAGGCACACTTAACTGATCCCCAGGGGTAAACGACTTCCCTGCATTTATCCAAACCTATTTGGAGTTAATTACCCCAGTGCTTCGCTGAGGGACCCACAGCGGCAGCGAGATTCAAATCTTGGAACATCACATCAAAAGTCCACTTCTCAAACATCTCGACTATTGCTAGTATGTGCTCAGATCAGAATCACGAAAATATCAAGACCATTCATCTTCTATCGCTTCATTAACTATATGCTTGCGGGGCGCTTGAGCTAATCCCGCGTTACCAGTCCACCACAAAGCAAAGACTGACGGCAATACCTCACAAGTTAGCCTCACGGTCACGTCTTCAGACTCGTAAGATCACCCAGAATCCACAAATAAAAAACATCCAAACTCCCACTAAGTCACCCAAAGATCCAACCTGGACTCAAACTAGCAAGAGTTAATCACTTTCTCACTGTGCAGCCCAGAAACACTGAGTAATGCAGATTACTTTTTGATAAGATTTTAAAACTTGTGTGTCATGTCACACATGAAGCCAAAACAAACGTATAGTATTTTGAAACTGCTCTGAACGATGACGCACACTGAAATCTTTATTCATTTCATGGAGAATTAAAAGATTAGTGAATTTAATTTTTCACTTCAACACCGAAGTCTTGAGTTTTAAAAAAATGAGGCAGTATATGGTTTTATGTTTTTTATTTTTGTCGGAATGAGAGCTTCTGTTATGTACAAGAGTGGACAGAAACAAGTTTTACAGAAATCATAAATATATTCTTGCTCCATACCAGTTATTATCAGCACATTTCCTGTCACATCACATACAAATTGGATTAATTTTTGAATCCAGTCTCTCTCCCCTCACTTTTATTACTCTCCAGTACTATCAATGTGTCACCAGAGAAAATTTCAAGTCTCCATGTGTGCAGATTGGCTGTAGTCCTCATAGCTGACTAAGAGGAATCGGTGGGAGGGGATAAAGAGGAGAGAGAATGGATGGCGGCCGACGTGTGGGCAATCCTCAGGTGATCAAGTTCTGCAGTAGGACAGTGAAGTGTGGTTCAGGATGAAGAAGAGGAGCAAAACGTGGATCACGCCGAGCGATGAGACGATGACTTTTAAAACCTGAGCCAGTACATGGCGCTGCGCATTCTGTTGTAATCGGGCAGCTGCTCGACGGGGCCTGCGGGAGGAGAGCGGTGGGCACACATTAAAAAAAAAAACAAAAAACAAAAGAACATCCTCAGAGTGAATGACGGAGGAGCTGCAGAGACCGAAACAGAAGCACTTGAACTCACCAACAGCTGCCACAGCTGGACACTTATCATAGATGTATTTGGAGCAGATGTCCCGCACCATCCTGGGTGTCACAGCCTGAGTAGAAATGTGAAGAAATGGAGCTTTTGAAATGCACTAGTTGAAGCTGTAGAGCTTCTCCAGACTGTGAAACGTCTATTCAGTCTGCTTACGTCAATGCGAGCGTCCCACTCTGCCAGAGGAATACGCCGCCCGTAGTTCAGGACGTGTCTGCCGATGTCGTCGCAAATGGGCGTTGTTCCTAAAAGGTTTAGAGATTTATGATAATGGCAGTCGTGTTGAATCTGCATTTATTTGTTCAGATCATTGGCAGGAAATTAACGTACCATTGAGTTGTCCAACCAGGCTGGCCTTCAGAGCGTTCCTGCCTCTGGCTACATCGCTCTCTGTGACTGTGGTGCACAGGTTCATCCTGCAGGGAGAAGGGCAAGAAATCCTCTCATAACTGAGCAAGGTCAATAGCACGTGTAGGGAACCTTGATTTCTGCTAAGCGGTGAAAGGGTAGGACAGCAATTATTTCATCCCGGAATTTGCAGATATTGTGGCAAAATTTTAAACCCATGAATCTGTCGATGTTATGTAATTGTCACAAGATAATGTCTTAAAAGAATAGGGGACATTATCTTTTTCAAATTCAACACACCTAATGAGACAATGTGAGGACAAAATCTGCAGGTTAAACTCCATTTTCTAGATCAGATATGCACATTATGTTTTTAATACTGTTCAAGCATCGACTTGGAGCCAGGTCTGTTTACTTTTGAAACATTCCATTTTCTGAAAGAGATATTTCAACAACCCTCCACCCCCCCTGTTTTGAATCACTGTCATAAAGCACTACACTCTGGTCTCTAATGTTGAGTCCATGCATCTCTGTATTAAAACTTCCACTGACCAGGCGTTCTGGGACCAGTGCATCATGTCGTCGATGTGGTCCTTATCAGCCACAAAGTGGATACCCAGCAGGCCCGTGTCGCTGTAGGAGGAGTGGAAGGCCTGGAAGCTGTGACACAGATTGTCCTCCACAGCAAGGCGAGCCAGACGGCTGCTCAGGTGCTGCCAGCAAAGAGAAGAAGTGCACTTACTCTCCTGTAGCTGAAGCATTATGAGTTGTCAGTATTTCTGATTATCTAATCTGTGGATCAAGAATTAGAATGAACTGTGTTGAAAAGAAATTGGGAATATCATTTTCACTTCATGTTAGTGTTCCTCCTGACAGGTCCGGAGGCAGGGATGGGATCCCTGACTCTGGTTTATCAGAGAGAAGAATGTTCTACCCCTCTATAATGGCCACTCAAGACATTGTCAACCTCGAGTGGGCAAAGCTTAAAGGGGACTTAGCTGAAAGACCAAATTGAATGTTGTCCTGTCTTCTAGAATGAATATCAAAAGCACATCATTAAAAAGAAAAAGTAATATTTTTCCAACCTTTCCACCACCATATGTGAGGTCGTAGCTGCCGATGACTGCATTTGCAACCATGAGGGGCACAATGTCAGGGCTGGCAGCACTAGCACCCTCCACAGCGATGGCCACATGGGCCAGAGGCAAACCGTCATCACGCATCCGGATCTGGAGAGGCAGGACAGGAACAACTTCAAATTAAAGCATCACAATTGACAAACCAATATTTAAATGTTTCATTTACAGCCCTTCATTCATTCATTCATAAAAAATCTAATGTTTAACTTTAGCGAAGAATTCATGTTACGACACATAAATATAAATATAGAGCCAGATAAATAAAAGACCTTCTCACCTCGCTTCCTGTAAACCGGCAGGGTGACAGCACGGGGACGGCATCAGCTTCATACTCAAAAGAGATGCCACTGAAGTGAGTTTGAGCCAAACCAACCAGTTCATCATGGCTCACACCTGAGGAAAACCAACACCAGATCATTCCAGTAACAGCACAAGTCCACAGGCTACCTGAGGGGACACCTTCAGGGTGAGGTGTGAATACCTCCAGCAGCAGCCAGAACCATACGAGGGGCTTTATAGTGACTGTTGATGTAGTCCACCAAGTCCTGCCGGGTGAGATTCCTGGGAGAAATTTCATATAACTATCAGTACTAACTCAAGCTAATATTGAGGGTATGCGGCACCATGCCACCCTCTCACCTCGCACTGCTGGATGGGCCCAGCACGCTGTGTCCCAGAGGAGTGCCCTGATAGGCTGTGGCGTGGAGCAAGTCCAGGCAAACTTCCTGCAGATTGCCCTCAACTTCCTCCAGCTCACGCAGCACCACGCCCCTCTGCTGCTCGATCTCTGCCTCATTCAGGGAGCAGCTCTGCACCACCTCTGACAGCAGCTCCACCGCTGGGAAACAAAGGCACGTGATCACAACTCCACGATAGGTACATTTATATCTCAACTCAGATATCCATCATCCTACAAGGCAAGAGACATATGGTGCAACTTGAGAACTGATGTTTATTGCCACATTTCTCACCTTTTGGCAAGTCCCTGGACAGAGTCTTCATGTAGTATGCAGTGTGCTCCCGGGAAGTGTAGGCGCTCAAGTGCGCACCCATAGACTCTACCTGCTGCTCCAGGGCGGTTTGAGGATGCTTCTTGGTTCCCTGCAGAAGGAGGAAAAAAATTTAAATGCAAAGTTTCATATCACTAGATATGTAACAATTACAACCAGCTTTAAAATATATACATCTGCATCAAAATCAGGCAGGGTCATGGAGCCTACCTTGAATGCCATGTGCTCCAAAAAAAATCCTGCCCCATTGTTCTTCTCACTCTCATAGCGACTGCCAGCACTGATCCACAGTCCAACCTGAGAAAGTGCAGCGATGATACAAAGTTTGAGACAATCCCAAATGGAATTAATTCCAAAAACAAACATATAGTGCATTTTATCAAATATCTTCAATAACAAGAAAACTTTACTTACAGTGCACGTGGCATGTCCAGTATCCTCAGATGCAACTCTCAAACCATTGTCAAGAGGAGTCACACGAGTCTCGGGGGCTCCCAACAAACTCTGCGCATAGCTGACTGAGGCCTGTCCACGCCTCAGAGACAGCAGGATAGGCTAGAAGGGAAAAACAATAACAATTTCAAAATCTTAAACAACTGAAAGATGAATGACAATCCAAACCGACATCACTAATAACCCACTATCGCTCTTACTAAAAATTGACTAAACCAAGTGGACAAGCTTCATATGAAACGAGGACATCTTACAGTGAAACACCTACAAAACTGTCCGGGGAAGTTTTGTTAACTCAAATCCAGACAACTTGTTAAGACAAGATGCTCAGACATTATAGCGAGAGAGGCCTCGACATATTTTCAAAAACATCTAGTTGCAGTGCATCTGTGATTTAAAGAGCAATCTTTCAGCAAAATTGTTTTT
>OMNM01049001.1:0-11865 GCA_900302745.1 Parablennius parvicornis
GTTTTCATCATAACTCTACTTAATTTTTTTTTTTTTTTTTAATGTAATCCAATTAAATTTAATCCAAATCCTTTTTAATCTGTTGAACAAAAACAGCTGTTTGTTTCTGCCCCTGCAGCTGGCTGGTCAAGAAGAATTATTGTGAGAAACTATCATCTTAAATCCCTCAGACAAAGCAAACTTGTTATTTTGGAGAATAACCCAGTTGTTGACTTGTCTGACATATTTATAAATATGATACAAGGACAAACATATGAGAAACAAGCTTATAATACAGTCTGATCCTCTCAAAGACGACGTTTTGCGAAGAGTTAATAAAATGGAGAGAAATAGATGATGTGTCTCTCAGAGACTTACATCTCTGTTGTTGGTTTGAAAACGTATCAGTAAGTAGGGTCATATGTTAATATTTTACAATAAACAGATCAAGTCAATCATTAATCATCAAACCACTGGAAATAAACAAGAATGTTAATCCTGCACTGAACATGGTTTCAAGCAAGCACACTGTTTACGCCTGTGTTAGGAATTCCTGTTTATTCTCAGATAAGATTAATATAACACCTAAGAAACAATAATTAAAAAAAGGCAAAATGGCAAATTGTTTTAACAATAGTCACTATAAGCTGTTGTATGCCGAGATGTCAAAAATAATGAAAATATACTCGGATACACTTCAAAGAACTGTTGTGGTAGAACTGTTTGGTCATAGGTTGTTTTTTCTTTTTGTTTTTTGCTTTTTACCTCGTAATGATTAAAGTTGCCAACTTCTGATGCTCAAAGGACATTGTAACTTTCTTTTTTTTCCCCTCTCTCTACACTTCAGTTCCACATTTTCATCTTGTCAAGCTCTCAGATAATCAGTGATCATTACAGGTGTCTTTTCTTTTTAAAGGACATCATTACTTTCATCATTGGTCACTGTAAAGAAAAATGGAGGTGCAATAAGACATGCTCCATGCAAAAAATGCATTTTGCATTAGAATATTATTTGTTGTGCGTGTTCTCTTATGTTTAACTTTTTCTTTTATTACACTTACAACAACGTTATGATATACATGTAGATATGTGATGGTGTCCAGTTACGGCCAACCACACGAATATGAATGCAGCAAATTTCTAAACATTGAAATTTCACAGCACCAGTCGGAGTTATACATTTTTGCTGGTATGCTTGACGATGTAACAACTTGTGGCACCATATTTGTGTGCTGTGAGTTTATTTTTTGCACTCATGAGGAACAGGAGACAACGCCCCCTCCCACACACACACACACACACACACACACACACTCACCCTCACCCCAAGCACCCCTACATGTCTTCAGCACGCAGACAGACAAACAGACAGACAGACTGGCGGACCGTAACATTGTAAGTGATGCACTAAAATACTGGACCATGCGCCAATCCAAATTTGTCTTTCAGCCATGGGATCCCACCGTCTGACCAGGAATAAACACACACTCACACACACGTCCAGGCGTCTCCTGTGCTCCATACTGTACTGCCGTCAGTGTGTGTTGCGTCCCTCAGTCGGCATTGCAGGGACGTCTGAGTGAGAGGGGGGGGCTGATTCTCAGTCGCTGATGTAACCAGCCTGGCAGAGTTGGGTCACAATGAGCCCACGTGCAGCTCCCTTTATAGAGCCGGTGGTAATCCGTCTGTTGCTAATGGTCATTTAATCCCAAGGAGAGTTTATAACACTTTGTAGCTGCTGTTTGTGAGCTCACTGATAACCACAGACCCCATGGTGAACTTTTGCTGACCTCTGTCAATACACAACAGCTGCAGAACAAAAAAAAATTAATGCTGGTTCATCAACAGCACAGGGGCAGAATTTATATCTTCCCAAATTAAACAAAAAAAAAAAAAAGATGTGGATAAGTGACGGAAAGAAAACAGTTTGAGGGAGTTTTCCTGAAATACTCTCCCCTCATACATGATGTATTTGCTCCTCCGGTGCTTCAGCTTTAAAGTCAGGTAGCGGCTCACAGTCTTGGTGTCTTTGAAAAAAGTTGTCAACAGACATGAAACTTGCAAACAGCTCGTTTCTGTATTAGAATGTGTTTGAACATTGTCAAATCTGAGGCGATAAAACCCAGAAAGGAGTGGGAGAGAGAGATGAGGAGTCACTTTGTTCCTGTTTCTGCTCACTCTCCTTTTCACAAATGCATCAAGGGGATGAGCAGAGAACAGCTTCTACTCACACACACACACACACACACACACACACACACACACACACCAGCTTAGCAGTGTGTCACTGAAGCATCATTAGCTTTCCTGTGTTCCTGTGTTATTGATGCATTTTAAATATTTATTAGGCCACTTCCACAGTAGCAGAAGCAGCATTTTTTTTTGTCAGCCAGCAAACAAAAGCTGAGATATTTATGCATCGTGTGTCCTTGAATAACAATGACGAAAAACAGGGACAAGTGCAATTGATTTTTGTTTTTTTTTTATTTTGCAAAAAGTGAGTCTCTCTCAAAGAAACTTAAAAAGAGAATAGTTAACATGTCCCTTGTTGTTTCTCATTTGAAACCTATTGTTAGCCAAAAAGGAGATTATGACTATTGGTCATAATTATCTGTGGTCTCATTTCAAGAAATAAGTTCTATACATGTAGTAAAAGACCGCAGCTTGGAAAAAGGCCATTAGAGGAAATCTAACAGCGTTTCTGTGCTGTAATTCATCATTAATGCTGTTTCACTGACATGGACTGTCTTGCTCTTTACATCACGTAAAAGGTTTTCCTCTCTTCTGCTTGACTTACTGTGACTTTCACAGTAAATAAGTTCACAAATTCAGGATGTGAGTCTGAGAAAACTTAAGTTAAAGTGCCCCAGAAAACTATTCTATCACATCACACATCTTTCATTGTTCATTTGGAGAAAATGATTTATTATTGCAAAAAAAAAAAAAAAAAAAAGAGTAAATACACAAAATCAGGCAAACATGTTAAACTGCTTCAAGATGCAGTAAAAACATTTGAAATTCTCCAAATCTCAACAGGTATTGCTTCAGTGTAGATTTGCAGACCCAAATGATTCCCTCAAATTACTCCCAGCCACTGTTTGTAACAACAGCTGTGGGTTGAAACTGCCACAACTTTGCCTTTTATTCTGACCTCAGCTTTTGGGCAGAAGAAAGCGGTTTGCACGTCTGAAACAAAGCTATGCTGGAACAGAATTCTCGTGTTTGTTCTTATTTGCAGAGCTGCACAGAATCAATTCAAAAAGTAAGAACGTTGCTAAAAAGCACAAACCATACCTGTTGAGATGAACGATTATTATTCATGTAACCTCGTGAATCTCACAACGAAAGGTGACCAAGCCTTTGAGTCTGGTGGACTTTCTGCAGGACCTGAGTGCTGCTGCTTCATTCGACATCACGCTCCTTCAAACACGCCTGTTTTGACAGGTATTTTCTAATGTCTTTGTGAATTAATGCATTTTATATCTGCTACAGTGTTTTATTAAGCTAAGATCTCAACTAAAATCTAGAAAGAAAGTTTAAGGACAAATGTTCCGAACTGAAATGCGCCGTGTCCAGTGTGCTGTGTGAAGATGCGACCGGACTGCATGTCAGAACGGTTTGCCATGGTAACCACAGATTTTCTGATTAATTAATGAACTTTTAACTGCATCACCAGATAGCATTGGTTATCACTGAGGCACTATTTGGCCTGCAGCTAATTCGCGCACGCCCACACACACATGCACACACACACACATACACACAAAGAGAAGCGAGAGGTAATAACACAGTGAGCTCTGTGTAGTTCTTAGAGCCTCCTGAATAGGAGACGGGTCGGTAAAAATCAATGACATGGGTGTCATAAAAGGAGTGTTTCTTTTCATAAAGAGGATTCAGAGCATATGCTGTAGCCCGGGGCTTCGTTTCCAACCCTGCAACTGTTGTTTGAGTGAAAAGTAATGATTAAAACATTCTAGCCTCACATCCTGCGAAGACGCACCACAAGTAGGTCACAAAATGTTCAGTTTTAAACTAAATTCACCTCATCGAAATGCCACATAGAATAACTTCTCTCAGAATGCATTCAGCTCAGCTCTGGTCATTTAATTTCTTTTCTATACGTTTCATAAATCTCAGAAGATTTTTAATTCATACATGCATCTATTTAATCTCTCTCTACACACACAGAGAGTTCTTTACAAATACAGAGTAAACAAATAACACAAGTCTCTACAGACACTGCACAAGAATGTACACACACACATACACACACACAAACGGACAAGTACACTTTCAACTTCACATGTCGGTTCTTGTTTCTGGTTTAATTAAGATCCCTGTGTGGGATTATGACATGTCCCTGGGAGTCTAATCGGTGTGTGTGTGTGTGTGTGCGTGTGTGTGTGTGTGTGTGTGTGTGTGTGTGTGTGTGTGTGTGTGTGTGTGTGTGTGTGTGTGTGTGTGTGTGTGTGTGTATACAGGGTCCATTAATAGCATTTCTCTTTGGTGAGAACAGCTGATGTTTGAAGGTTGTTCGTATTTATTGAAGATGTACAGCAGTGGGGTTTCCAGTCTTGGCGTTGCGAGGCTTTTCCTGCTCAGAGGTTGTCGCGCATGTGAAAGAAAACCAGAATGAGACACTTTGTACAACGAGAAGAAGACCTGAGGCCTGTGTGATGAAGCAGGGAGAACAATCTCTTAATCGTCAATAACAGTTGTTGTATGTAGCTTCTGTTTATTGAGCTTATTTTAAATACAATCAGAAACCAAGTATGATGGGATTATCAGGATGTGTAGGGGGAAATTTAAAAGATTTAGATGTCGCGTTTCAGTAGATGGATCAGACCTGGAAAATTAAACATATCCTTCAAATAGAAAAAAATAGTTTTACATTTTGAAAGCGCCAATTAGTTTGACTTTGGCCCTCAGCACGATCCAGGCTAACTTCTGCTGTTGTAGACTAAAGTCTGTTTAGCTCTAAAAACACTAAATTGTCAAACTGCAAGATGCCTTTTCCCTGCATTCATGTCCGAGTACAAAAACCTTTTGAAAGAAAAAAAGAGGGTAAATCTAACTTTGTTTTAGGACTAGTGAAGATGGACTAAAATCATAAAATGCTTCAAACTTTCAAATTAAAGCTCTCAAGTAGCACAAAAGTTAAATTGCCAACATTTCTGTATCTTATGATGTGATTATTGGGGAATCCGGGTTTTTAAATGGACTAAACACACCTATAAAACCAGTTACCGTGGCAACAGACCTTAATATGAAGTTCAGCCCTGATGAGATGAGATTTTAACCCTGAAGTCACTTATTTAACCACAGATCCTGCTCTAATGTTCATACTTTTATCAAACTTATTTTATCTCTGCTGGAGGGTTTTGGATCGACTGATGTACAGGAAGTGTTTTTCTAATGTACAAAATCATTTTTTGAGGATGTTTTCTTACGTCTGATCAGAGGTTTGCTGTCGAGTTTTGAGTGCAATACTTTTCCCTTTGAGCTCTTCCTTGTGCAATAATAACCTTGTAAGACAGCAATAAATGTGTTTATTTAACCGTGCAGACCGCTTCCACTTCAGACTCATGCTTTTACCGTCCAACATTTACTCCTGTGTACTTTGGAATTTGATGCAATGTTTTTTACAACGTGTAAACAACTTAATAAATAGATGTTTCATGAAGTTTCCTGCTCCATATCCTGCCTTTATACATTTATTCATTAATATTGACCTTCATTTAGTTTCCATTCTTCAAACAGAACAATCTTCATTTAAAAAAATAGATTCCAACAGGTAATAAACATTTTACGTACCAACAACATATCAAGTTAACTACATCGACAACGATACATTTTCTCTGTTCAGATGACCAGTGTTTAGGCCGGCGCTTTGGACCGACAGGACGGTGCTGGTCAAAGACATAATCCTCAAGAAAAATTCCTTATTTCAGAGTAACTGTTCAGGCCTGTCAATCAGAAAGTAAAGCAGGACAACGTACAAGTAGAACGTTATCGGAGCAGGTTGAGGTTGAGATTGAAACCTGTGTGAACCTGCAGTCAGCTCATGTAGGAGAAGTCAAACTCGGCAAAGATTTCCTGCTGCTCGCTGGTGAGGACGCAGGGCGTGCGGGGCAGCGTGAGGACGGGCTTCAGACTTGTGAACTCCTCGTCAAAGTTGCTGACGTCCTGCGGCGACCTGATGACCGGCAGGAAGGGGGGCTTCACCTTCTTGGCCAGGAGGGCTTCCCAATCCATCCCCTGCAAACAGCAGACTGGACTCAGATATAGAAAACATCCTGAGCAGCAGCTTCAACGTATTGACAATCCAGGAGTTCTGCATGGTACCGTGTTGGAACCTATGCTTCTCTTTCACATATGCATCCTGTCAGAAATATCAGGAGGCACTACAATCAAACTATTTATCAATGAACCCAGTTTTGCAATGTTCCAGATAATACCTCTAAGACGGGAATAAAACAGCTTATGAAGTGCTAGCATTGTAGAGTGTGGAGGCGGAGAAAGATGAGTTGAGTAGGGTTTTCTTTATTGCCCCCAACAACACGACAGTTCACCTGTCAAACAATTCCCCCCTGCGTCACCTTTTAACCCCTCCCCGCTACCAACACACCACCGACACACCCACTCCATTCTGCTTGAGAGAATCTCCCCCCAGGTGCACATGAGCTTCTTTTTTTTAAAAACTATCTTGGATTACATATATTATTTATAGTAGCACAATTAGCCATTTTAGCATTTTTTTAATTAATTCACCGTTATGGGTGTTTCCTTATTCCATTTTCTGCTGGTTTTAGCCAATTTTACTGTTTAACTTTTTTACCATTTGAGCAGTCTTATTGCACTGTTAACGTCCTTTAGGACAACATGTTGAGACTTTTTCCGGGACAGAGCTTTCAGGAGCTTCATCATGTCCTCTTGACACAGGAAGTGACATGGCTGCAGTGCTGATGCTGACCTGAAAGAATCTGTGTCTCTTGATCTCCACGGCATCCTCCTTCCCGGCTCCCAGCCGCAGTCCGGGATTCTTCTGCAGCAGCTGAGACACACACAGAAACGTGAAGGAAAGCCTTGTGACGAAGCAGTCTTCTGAATCTGGGGGAAGAGGCTCACCTTCTGAATGAGGGACATGGACTCTGGCGAGAGGAAGCGAGGGTAACGCACGTCGTCGTTGACAATGCTGTCAAACACTTCCTCTTCATCATCACCTGGGAACGGAGACTGACAGCAGCAGAGAGAGCTTTACCTTCATGTTCGGCTCAACGCTTGGTTTGAAGATTTATCATAAGATGTGTGTCAACACTGCCACACTGTCCGTACAGTGCTGGACAGTGCTTGAAGGACGATAATCTCAGTAAAGAATATCGTCACTGAGATCCAGATTTATTTGTCGTGTGCAGCCTGAACTGATTGAAGCAGCAAGATGTGTTTAAAGCAATTCCAACAAACAAAATTTCATTAACTAATATTTTCATTCCAATAAAATAGATCAGATCTTAAAACTCAGACATTTTAGTATTTCAAAGAAAATTCAAGCTCACTTTGAATTTGATGACACCGATGTGACAGTAGTTTAACTAACCAGTCACCAATTAACTGATCAAACTGGAGTGTTTACATCCCAGATTGTTGACGTCAGGATACTCAAAGTTGAATCTGCTGCTGAAGCATCTTAAATCAGCTGGATGGAGGTCAGAGGTCCAGAGAGAGAAGCAGCTATATTGGTACTCTCATAATGTGCACTACCTCCCGGTGGATTGATTCATGGTGCGAATCCAGGTTTTTGTGATGAATAGATTTTTTTTTTTGTCAGGAATAATTTGTGTTGTGATCTTTTGAAAAGGTACATGACAAACAAACATTCTTAAATCTCAATTGTTTGTGTCCAACATATTTTAGTGACCCATGAACAGGATGTCTATCTTCACGACACCAACAATAAACACACATTTCACAGCCCACGATAATCTTTATTTAGCAATATTGAACTAATAAAAGTGTTTAAGAGTTCCAGATGATTCTCTACCGCTATTATGGAAGTGAATATTCATGATTTGAACCACATTTCACAGACAGAATAAGAGAGTGTGTGTGTATGTGTGTGTGTGTGTGTGTGAGAGAGAGACAGATTGACTGACCTCCCCCACCAGCATCTCATAGATGAGGACCCCCAGCCCCCACCAGTCCACGCTGCGGGTGTAGTTGTTGTCCGTCAGCACTTCAGGAGCCAGAAATTCCGGAGTCCCGCAGAAGGTGGAGGTGCGATCACCGTAGTCCATCCCTACACACACAAAGAACAGATTTAGGACTCAGGAGGCTGACACACACTAGAAACTGGATGATAGTGGAGGGAGATGCTCTATAATCTGGATGTTTGCTGAAGTTACATCAGTTAATGGAGGAAGATATTGTAATATCATAAATGGTTAATAAGCGTGATCCTCTTCACATGAATGAATCCACGTCAGTTTAAAACCCTGACGATGAAATATGTCAGAAAGCATTTTAACAAGCCAAATCTCACATATTTCACCATTACGACATTTTAGAATATCAATATATTTGACAAATTTCAATTTGACATTCAGATGACTATTGTGTATCACTGTAAAGGTGATAAACAATCATGTGTAATTACAATCACTGAACATATGTTTAGAGATCTGCACTAGTTGTATGTGGCGAGGCAGCTTTTCAAAGTTATTTAGTTATTTAATGAGGTGAGCTGACCGGAAGGAAAAGACAATCTAGCAGAAATTATCAAAATGTTCAGGAAAAAAATATAATTTTCAAATCAATGTACAATCATTAGTTTGGAGAAAAGGCAGGAAGAATTGCGGGAGTGAGCAAACATGGTCACTTGATGAAAATGTGAGGGTTAAACGTAATGCTTTCAATTGATTGATCCCATTAAAGGAGTCATCACCTGGTATTCTCATGTATCCAGTCTCTTTTACATTGTCTTTGAATGAATTCTTTAAAATTTTTAGGAAAAAAAAAATCAAATGGAGCTCGTCCTGACCATTTTCCATACTGCAACTTCCTCTCATGAGAGTACATGTGACATTTTAACTGGCACAGATGTTAGGTGCACGCTGATTGGATAACAGAGTGGTCCTCAGTGCAGACAAAAAATAAAGATAAAAATGGTGGTGGAGCCACCTACAAACATCCACGCCACACAGAGCAACGCACCACGGAGATATAAAAGGAAATCTAGAGTCATTTGTAAATCACATGGGTTCAACGTTTATACTAGTATGAACATTGAAAAACTTTAACAGGACTAGTCCTGTTAATTCAGGGGTCGGCAACCGTCAACATTCAAAGAGCCATTTGGACCCGTTTCCCATGAACAGAAACTCTGGGAGCTGCGAAACCCTCGACATGTTAATGAAGATTTATTGATTTCAACCTCTACGCTACGTAAAAAAAAAATAACAGGGGATGGGGGATCAACAATAAAAATAAACAAAACATGTCTTTAAAATGAACTAAAAATATCTGAATTAATTAATTCAAAGATGAGGACTCGATTCCTGGTCACCCGCAGGGCAGGCGACTGGGGTGATTGGTCATTGGGGCAGGCTGAGCTCCACCTGGTGTCATCAGAAAGTGCAAAGTATACATGCATGCAAAGCTTGTTATTAATTCTTTAAGATTATCTACAATATTTTCTTGTCGTGAATAAAATGTCCTCCTAATTTGTACATAATTAGTGTGTGAGGACTCTACTTCCTGGTTATTTGTCTCCTGTTGCTGCTTCAGGCTGTTTCCTCCTGATCCATACTGATGGTTGGAGGGGGGTTAGCCCAGGGGTCGGCTACCTGCGGCTCTTTGGTTTCTGTGCTGCGGCTCCTTGAGCCTCGGTCCCGCTGCAGTAGGTCCAGTTGCGGTACGGTAAAGCAAAGCACACACAGACCTAATTGTGTTGCACGGTCCCATTACAGAGAGTGCAGTAAAATGTAGGCGGGGTTGTGAACGATACGCAACGACGCAGGCATGAAAAGTCATCACGTAGCAATAGCTACGTGAAGAATGCAGAAGTTGCGGCGGCCACAGCTCAACAGCCATCCGAAGCTGTGAACTCTCTTTATCGGTGACACAGCGGAAAACTCATTGTCAACAGCAGCGTCCATCTCCTGCTGGATCTCCTCCTCTCCTGTTACTGAGATGAGCGTCTGAACCTCGTCAGAACACTGCAGCGCTGTGGAGTTCTGTTCAGTGTGAGACAGGTCCAAATGGCTCTTGAGTGTTGAAGGTTACTGCATGCAACTCACATTTTAATGAGTGAAGTGTGAGTGCACATGCTCAGGCTGTGGCTCCATTTATTCAGATCAGGTGATTTTAATGTGGGGTAGGGCTTGTCCCACTAACAACGTCATGAAGAAGCTCAAAACTGATTGGCTGACGCTGAGTTAGGCTCTGCTTCCTACAAAGATGTTATTACCACTTCAATTGGTTTCATCTTTTCGATAAAGGTTTTGGTTGAAATTAAGAGAGATAGAGAGAGTGTTGCAGAAAAAATTTGAAAGTCTGATTTCAATGGTAAAAAAAGTTCTGAGTGGAAAATTCAAATTGAAACTGATGGCACACACATACCTCCATTCAACACCAATATACATGTTTTAAAATGGAAAACATTTGATTTCCGGGTGATGACTCCTTTAAAGTAGATACTTTAGAACTACTGACATTACATGGATGGTTTATTTTAACAGTGAGAGGGAGACACAGAGACAAAGACAAAGACAGAGAGGGAGGGAGGGAGAGTTGTATATTTAAAAAAAACTTCCTTGCTTCCTACCTTCTTTGCACAATCCAAAGTCTGCTATCCTGATGAAACCATCAGCATCCATGATCAGATTATCCAACTTCAGATCCCTGAGACACAAACAGAAAGTGAAACCACTGAGGATGGAAAACAAACTGTAGATGTAGAAACACATGACGTTTGCACTCCATCACTACAGGATGTGACAGACATTTCTGACAGACAAGAAGTCAACTACCTAAACTGACTCAACTATATTCTTATAGGACTTTTTATGCAAGATGATCCAGTTAATCTTCACACAATTGACCTCTTAGGATAACAAAACTGAAAATGGGAGTTTTGAACTAATGAAAAAAGGGATTGGTTGATGTACTACCAGTCAAAGGTCTCAAATAAATAAAGATTTCCATTCCTATTTATATTGTAAATTCTTACTGAAAGCACCACAGCCATGAATGAAGACACATGATTTATGTTGTGAATAAAACATGTGAAATAAGTTAAAACAAAGCCACCCTTTGTTTTAATAAGTGCTTTGCTCACTCTTGTCCTCCTCTGGATGAGCCTCATGAGGTCGTCACCTGAAACGGTTTACCAAAGTCTTGCAGGAGTTCCAGAGATGCTGAGCACTTGTTGGCCCCTTTGCCTTCACTCTGTGATCCATCTCATCCCAAACCATCTGGATTGGCTTTAGGTCAGGTGACTGAGGAGCCAGGTCATCTGCCAGCCCTCCATCACTCTCCTCCTTGCTCGAATAGCCCTCACACTGGCTGGAGGTGTTTGGCCTCATTGTCCTGTTGAATTATAAACTAAACACAAACCGGATGGGATGGTGTCGCTGCAGGATGCTGTGGTAGCCATGCTGGTTCACTGTGCCTTCAATTTTGACTAAATCCTCACCAGTGTCACCAGCAAAGCCTCCCCACACCATCACGCCTCCTCCTCCATGCTTCACAGAGGAACCATGCATGTAGAAACCGTCTGTTCCAGTGCAACCAAACATCTGAAATCTGGACTCATCACACCAAAGCACAGATTTCCACTGGTCTGACGTCCGTTCTTTGGCTTTCTTGGTCCAAACAAATCTTTCTGCT
>OMNM01049002.1:0-15130 GCA_900302745.1 Parablennius parvicornis
TTTGTGAGAAGGAAAAAAAAAAAAAAAAAAAAAAAGGAAACACGTCCTCACTGCAGAGGCCATATAATGTATTGATTACTTGCTGTGGAATTTAGCTGCCATTTAAGTGTTGCTAAGCGACGACTGAATTATGCAAAGCTACCCAGCCAGCGCTGGTTAGATCAGCATTGAGATGTTGTGAGCTTGTCAGGATTTTAATGAGCATCTAAGTTTTTATCAACATATTTAGAAAATCTGCCATTTTTTTTTTTTTTTAATTGGCATATTGAATGAGGATTGTCTGAAACCCTCTGATAAAAATACAAAAAAAGGTCATTTTTCTCCAGTGAAACTACTGTAAATAAACTTTATGGGTAGCTGTTTGCCTGCTGTGAGGCACAAACCCGGTTGTGCCTCCACCCGCAGGCCTCATTAATCATAATGTATTGTATTGACATGGGGCCTATTCAGGGAAACATACACACACAGGAACCAATCAGACAAGGCTCCATAAAAAAGGGGGAGGGAAAATTATGAGGAGAGCCTTTGCTTCAATGCTACAGCTTCACCAATTCAACACAATCTTCATGTTTACAGAAAATCAAAATGGACTAATCTAAGAGTTTTAACCCTTGATTTTTTTTTTCACCCCCATTGATCCTCGGTTCCTCTCACTCATGTATAAACTGGCTTGTATGTTTGGACTGCAGCCAAGACCAATTAGCTCTGCCACTGGGAAGGAGGGTTTTTTTTTTCCTAAACTAAAAGACAGGAGGTGAATTATGGCAGAGTATGGCCAGTAATTAAACACTATCAAGTTTGGGCATCTTGCCAAAGAGGCAGCCCCTTCCTTTCTCCATGCGAGAAAACTGGAGTGGGGCCAGAAATTCACTGATGTGACATGGCATTAAGAAGTCAACAGGAAAGGGAAGACCAATTCATGTGTCATACTTTGTTTGTGTCATTTCCTTCATATTAAATGAGACACAAACAAAAAGTATGACACCACCATTGTGAAGATGGAATAGTGCATTAGAATAACCTATTTTATCAAATTTAAAGATTATAGAACCCCTGAAATTATTCTGAAACTTGAACATGAATTGATACTGAAAAAAAAAAAGAAGAAGAAGAAAGTCTTACTTGTTTGAACTGCTCGTCATAGCTCCAGTCAGGAAAGCCATTGGATGACACGAAGGCGTGTGGACCTGCAGGAGACATCAGGCTCTTCTCCTCCAGCTCCTGTTTTATGTTGGCGGGTGGAGATTGAGACATTTGCGCTGCAGGAGCTGACGGAGACGTGGAAGGCAGGAAGGAGAGATGTGAAGCCTGCTGGAGTCCCGCAGGTTTTCTGTCTTGTGGATGAGACCCATTCTCCTCTTCATCCTCCTCGTTGTTCTCTTCAGGATCCAACATCTCCTGACCGTCCTCATCCGAGTCCTCATCCTCCTCAGGATCCGTTCTCCTCTCGTGGTCAGTTAATACTTGTTTGATTGTTTGATACGGTTTCCCGTCTGCGTTTCCAAACAGCGAAGGGTCCGGCCTGGAGCCAGAGGCTCGAGCTGCAGCTGCCTGTTGAGCAAACAAGAGCTGGGCTTGAAGAAGGTGTTTCCCTTGCACGTTCATCTCCAGCTTGGCTTCTTGCTGTCTCTGCAGCTGCTCCATCATCGCCTCCAGCTTCAACCCAGCAGGACTGGACTGTGGACATCTGGCTGAACTTCCCTCCTCTGATAAGTTTGACTATGTACAAAAAACACACAACCTAATCAGAACTTAGAACGATTCAAACACAATTGCCTTTTTCCTCCTCCAAACAAGACCAAATACCTGGTGAGTACTTATAAAGCAAACTTTGATCAAATTGCTGTTAAGGTAACAGAGGTTACTAAAAAAAAGAGAGTGAATTGAGAATCCAAACTGAAACGCACTTCACAAAAAACAAAAACAAAAAAGACGTGGGTTTCTCAGATACAAAGTGTGATCCCTGAAGCAAATATCGTCATGAAAACGAGGTGCTGGTAAATCCATACCAGTAGAAGTCTCTTCGGTCATAAGATTTTTAACACATGAATAGTCGATTTTCCCCGGAATCGACAACCATTTCAAACCCAAGGTTAGAGATTATTGTCACATGCTTGAAAGTTTGAAAATTCACGTACAAAATGAATCCAAAGAGCAGGGAATAAAAGCCTTGTATCGATAAACCTTTTCACTCTGGTGAGAATTAACGGATGTCTCATTAGAATGTCTTGTGGTCTCACTTCATGAAAAGTTGCTCGTATGTGGAGAAAAAAAAAACAGCTGGCGACTAATGAATTGTTCGGTTTCAACAACGAAACTGTTTCTTTTCGCGACGAATACGCACGGGATCTAGTAGTAGGCACACGTAGAGTTCTCGACTAAGCGTGTAAATGTGACCCCAGCAGAACACATTAATCGCTCCTTTGCTTTGTCACTGTAACAAACACGAGTCGTCGACACTCACCATCTGCGCCTTTGAGTAATTCATCATCGCCAACAGGTCCTATATCTAGTTCTTCCTTCTTTTCTCCGGCGCGCAAAAATCACATTGCACGACAGTTTTCTGTTCGCGAGGAGAGAGAGAGAGAGAAAAAGAGAGAGAGAAAAAGACTCCTCTTAGGATCAAATGTGACTTAAAACCCCTGCAGTGTGGAGGCCGGGGTGATCAGAGCTGGAGGAGGGGTAATAATGCTCCGTGGCCTTACCTCCCTGGTCACCGCGCATGGAAACTCAAACATCCTTGATTGTCTTTGACTGAGTGGTCCACACCCCCAACTCGCATGAATGAAAGGCCCGCCCCGTGCGTAAAGATAGGAAAATGCTTCTTTCCTGCTCTGCTCACAGCCAAGACGCACAATCTGCTGTTCTTTCGAGTATTTACTGCCACAATGCGACCTTTACTCCCAGAGAAATACATGAAAAATAGTATTTCATTCGAGGTCTGCAACCTTTTAGAGCAAAACTATCTGGTTTATGCGCTTCTCTGGAAACCTATAATATATAGAATAGAATAGAATAGAATAGAATAGAATAGAATAGAATAGAATAGAATAGAATAGAATAGAATAGAATAGAATAGAATACAAATGCTTTATTAATGCTAGTGAAAAGATTTAAGAAATGAAAATAATTTACAATCACGATGATCAATAATCATTTAATGTTATCTCGAGGAAATGTTGAAAAAGGAAGAGTGTTTTATATGTATTTAATTTATGTGTGGCCAATGGTAGTGCGAGCCCATGCCGAGCCATGCCACCTCTCAGTCACTTCCAGGCAATAAAAGATTAACTCTATGCTACAGATGGTTGACATCACTGGTACATCCACTTCTTTCATTCATCCATCTCTGACCTTAAATATGCTCTTTAGGTTTCATTGGAGAGAATAACATTCACACATTTCACAGTGCCATGCTATTTCTGTTTGATATTGTCTCTTCAAACAATTAAATGGTTTTCCACCTTTGCCTAATCCGGCCAGCAGTCTCCATGTGTGCGTCTTGATGTGCATGTAACCAATAGGAGTTGACCTTGTTTCCTGGTCCTGGTAAACTGCTGCATCCATTGCTTTGTGATTTTAGTGTCAAAATGTTACTCCAACTGGCTTCCAAAATAACTGTTGAAGATGTTGTTTTTTGCTTCCCCCATTTAATATTGAATTTTCCCTTTACATTTTTTAATTTTTAGTAATTTCCAGCTATTTCAGCCATCATGCCCATTTTTCCTGCTTCTTTCTCTTGTAGTTTTTAATTTATTTGAGCAATTTTAGTTGTTTTAGTCATTCTCGCATTGTTAACTCTTTTTTTGGTCTTTTTTTTATAGAGACATTTGCCAATTCAAACTGCAAAATAATTAAAATTTTGAGAGATTGTTTGCCATTAGATTTATAAATGAGATGAAAATTATATATATTACATATATTATAGTAAATTTTCAGAAAGCCAGCTGTGCTGCAGAGGAGCCCCATCTCATAGTAGTTCATCAGTTTTGTTTTCATCTGCCCATAAATCCTTATTCCAGAGTGACTGCAGTTTATTTCTAACAGTTCCTGCCAACATTAGATTTATCTTTTTGTTTCTGTCTTCCTTTGTTCAGGTTATGTGCTGAATCTTCCACATAAAGTTGTATTTGCTCAGACTGAAGCCTCTTTAATATCCAGTGTGGCAACATTTCAACAGTATTTTTAAAAAAAGATAATTGAATTTCCGATTGGACTTTTTTTTCCTGGAAATTGAAAACAGAGACCTTTCTAGGGTAATGCAACCTACATTTATTGGTTAATTTTGGATTTGTGAATGCTTAAAGTATGGCTCTCACGACATTAGAATATATTTAGGTAAAAAGCTGCAAATGGTTTGTTTTAAAATCTAAAACAAACAAAAAAAAAATCTCTCCGATTGCCAATTGTGAATTGAAAGAGCATAACTTTAACCCTTGCAAAAATAAATACTGTTGAAACCTAGTTCTTGTGGATATCTTTACCTTTCCTGAATGAGATTACACAAAAAGCTATACTATTGCACTTTCGACAGACCACTTAATATATAAGTTATTTAAAGAGTTATTTTTCATTCTCGCTATCTCCTAAATACACTAATCACTAATATGGGGTCCACCATTATATATTTCTGAAATTTATTTGTGCTACTAAATGCATTTAAAGATTCATACATTTGCAGGATCTGTCATTTCTGTAAATTACAAGTTTCATGCCAAAGATATTTAAATTGCATCTTTTTCCTCCATTTCCTTTGTGTTTGAATCATTAAAGAAACTTTTACAAAAGTATTGATAACAACCTGCAAATGGTTTGTTTAAAGATTATGATGTTAAAAATTAAAAAAAAATCTCTCAGACTGCCAATTGTGAATTGAAAGAGTCGTCAAAGCAGAGAAGCTGGTTTATCTCAACAGGGTTTTTGCTCATCAGCTAACTTTAACCATTACAATGGCGCCTCAGTGAATGTCTGATGCGCTGCTATTCTGAGCAGAAGCACACTAGATGTGATAACACAGCTTGCTTGGGAATTGGCGCTTATGGTTCCTCCCACCAATCTATAAAAAGCACGAGGCAAATGCTGTTGATATGAGCTGATTGATTACAGGATACAAGCAAAATATCAGTTAAGAATGAGCTCTGCTTGAGCATAGATTTCCTTGTGGGAAAGCACCAGAGTGAAATATACCTAATAAGAGGAATTGATCATTTCTCACAGTCCAACAATAAAATAAAACACATGAAATCTGAAAGCTTTGCAGGATTTTCTTTTCTTTACTCTCAGGCTGCTATATTAACCAATCCACTGTGGCAAGCTGCTCCACACCACACGAGCTACCCACATTATTAATGGCTAGTAGTTGAAGGTTATAAAATTATCTTGTTTGTCGCACACAGTTATGTTTGAGACAGTTTCAATAAATAGTAAAAGGTCCTGTATCTATGTCTCAAATTATTTATTATTACTGCCTTTCTTATTCTTACAATTGGTGGAAATTTGCTCAAGTATTGTTCATCTTCCATATATTATTGAAAGTTAATTCTTCTGGTCTTTTTCACCTGTCCTGAATGAAATTACACAAAAAGCTATACTATTACATTTTCAAAAGTAAGGGGGGGGGAGGAGTCCCCCCCATCTTCTAAATCAATTGAACACATCAATTGGATTTTCTGTTTCTGTAATAAAATCCTAAATGTAATCGTACACACACTGATTTGATTGATTATAATGTCCATGTGGCTCCATTGGGTAAATGAGTTGATTTGCCATCATAGGCTTCCTGGTTTAATCCCCAATCTCATCCTGTGCATGTGTTGAATCATGCTTTGGCAGACGTTTTTGAAATTGCTCCAAATGGGGTGTGAGCGTGTGCATATCTGTGAATGCTTGAAGGTGACAGATCATGAGTCAGTTTCCAATACACCTGGTGAGTGAGTGAGTGAATCTGATGGTTCTGAAGCAGTAAAACGTGCTATAGCAGTGGAGTCCATTTACCGTTTCCAGTCTCTTAACTATCCATTGTGCCAGAAAGTGGCCAAAATAACTTAACTACATACAGATTAGTACTCATTTAACTAAAACTAAACAACAAAAATATAAACTCTACACTTAAAAAAAAAAAAAAAATTGTTTTTATGCAGCACACCTGTGAGGTGGATGGATTATCTCAGGCCACGTTTACAAGTACCCACGTATGTACAGAAACTGTGATATTTCTCTGCATTGCTCACCACAAACGATTTCTGAAAACTCCTGCCACAGGGGAAACTTTGAAAAAAATCTCCTTTTGCTTGGAAAGAGGGGTTGATGGAGATTTACGTCACAATTTGTGGTGCTTTTTCCACGATTCTGATTGTTTATCGTGGGTTCATGCTTCTCGTTTTACTGCCCCCTACAGGTTTGGCTGCTCATAGCAGCTCTAAACCAGTTGTATATGGGGGGATGTAAATTAACTTTTTTGTAAACACAGTGGGAAATAGATATTTTTCTAAAAACCCTAGTACATGTAAACATGGCCTCAGCCAAGGAAAAGTGCTCACTAACTCAGATTCAGACAAATTTGTTAATATTTTAAAGAAATTAGACATTTGTGTACATTGAAAAAGCCTAGTTTCATCAAGATTGGCTCATGAAAATTGAGCTAAAAAACAAGTGTTGCATTTGAATTTTTGTTTGGTGTGAATATTCTTTCCGTTGAGTGGTGGAGCAGAAGAGGAGTCAGTTATTGCTAGTTTTGATAAGTATCTGACTGCGTGAAAGAACCTCAAATCGTCTTTCATTTCAAACATTTCCCATCCAAAACTTTTCTAAAATGACTGTACACTGCTGGCATTTGGACAAGTTTATTTTAAACAGAACAGCACATAAATTCTCCTCAAATAAAACAGGCGAAAAGCAGATTTGATACAGTAGAATGATTTGTACATTCAAGTGAAAACGCTGCTCCCTGGTGGCCAAATGTGACTCCAATCACATTCTGACAACATGCGCCATGTAATGTTCCGGCACCCTGTTAAAGCATTTTGAAATGCCTTGAAAACTGAAAACTATCAAAAATATTCCAGTATACATGTGACACTCAAAAGATAACATTTTACTTTATTATGTTCATCAATATTTTACAAGCAAAAGAACTTAATAAAGGCCAAATTAAATATCACACGAGGCAAACATTTAAGTACAAGGGGGTTGGATGTGCTGGGTGTATCCCCGCAGTAAGACCTGAAACAAAACCCAAAACAGAAACAGAAAAATTATCTTAAATTACCATTGTATGAGTTTGAGAGGGAAAAAAACAAATATGAAAACTTTATTACCTCTGCGGCTACACTTTGTCGATGCCGAGTTCTTCGGGTGTTGAGATGCCCAGCTCGTCTAATGTTGGCCGCAGCTCCTGGATGAGGTACGGGTAGATATCTTTATGAGGACCGGCTTTATCCTGAGGAGATGAATGAGAAACTCCATCAGTCATTAACTCAGGATCACAACGCATAAGTTCTGCTGGAAGGAAATATTCCCTGATGTGCTTCCCCCCCAGTCACCTTCACAGCTTCCAAAATTCGGACGGCGCTGGCCAAGTCGTCTAATCTCCTGCAGGCTCTCAGAGCGGCCTCCAGGATCTTTGGCTCAGGCACCAAATCGTACCCAATCAAGGTGTTCATCCCTGAAACATGAAATCAGAGAGCACAAATCAAAAACTGTGCAATCACACATGTTTCATCTTTGTAACGCTATTAAAAAAATGTCCATCTCATATTAAGGTATTGTTTTTGTTGAAATAAAATTGTTTCTTTTCCCCATCTACAAACTGACAGTAAAGCATGCCGGTCCTCAATGAACCTGTTGTTTTGTTACAATTATTAATTGAAGTGGATTTTGAGTTGGTCTCACACACCTCTTTCTGCAGGAATAAATACTCACAGATGCATCAAAAGTCTATTAATCCACGGCTGAAGAAAGATCTTACTGACCGTTCGATTGACTAGATTTTGCAGTAAACATGCATCCAGATGTTTTTAAGAATTAAGTCTGTTTTAAAACATGTGTGAATCGTTTTTAAAAGGTTCGCATCTTTGAAAGAGGCATAGTGACACATACAGAAGGTGAGTAATGCAAGACCATTTCCTCTTTTTATGAGTTTATTGACCTGACAAATTTACCTTGATGCAACCTCCATTTACTGACAGCTTACTCTTAAAACTCAACTAGATTCAACTGCAAAAAACATGTTGCTCCACCAATTTAAGTACAGTAACAGTAAAACAATAACCAGCGACATGTAGATACAACTGATTGTACAATTTTCTACTCATGTTTAAGTTTTACCTTGCATTAAAATGTCTGAATCTACAAAGTGACAAGATCAATTTCAGTAGATTTTCTCTTGTGCTCTTTCAAAAACTAAAAACCAAGGAAAACATCTGTACAATCCTCACAAGCAAAGGAATAGAAAATATTAAGGGAACACTGAACTGGAACTGAAGTTTGTAAGTGACAGCTTAGCTGTAGTGTTTGAAACTTGTCCTGAACATAATACCAATGAATCAAACCCCCCCCCAAAATGTAACATGAAACACTTTACCGAATATTATCATTTTTAAACTTACCTTTTCTCAGCTCCCATGCATCAATGTCTGGTTTGTTGAAATAAGTCACCCAGCGAGCGTCGAATTCCTCATCAGTCTCCTGCTTCCCATGTGAGTAGCACCTTGAGGCCAAGAGTGCTGCATGATAAAAATAGACATTCAGTTTACTGCAATAAAAAATTTGCAGGGACCACACTTGTGTTCAGAGAAACTTTTTCTGTCCCAACTTCAAGACAATGTATATGGCAGTGCCACACGGATTAACTAATGGCTTTTCAAGAATACTTGCTTTGCTAAGTAAATATATTTTACAAAAGTACTTCATTGAAGTAACTGGTCACTGAAAAACATCAAAGCTCTCAAAATGCCATCTAAAGTTGATTCAAGTGTTGTAATGAATAATACACCAACAGTGAGGAAGTAGTGTGAGATCTACTGCAGCTGGCTCAATGCCAGCGTCCTGACGTGACCTACCTGCACTTAAACACACAGACTCAATTCTGTGAATACGTGATGTCTTGTAGAACTTGAGTTATTTCCAAACGTGTGAAATTATCACAACAAATAAGACGTCATGCAGTAAGTAATTAACTTGCTATAAATTAACACATGTCGTTGATACTTCCTTGTCCTTTGGACGGGAGTTTGTTTAGGTCGCAACAATTGAATTGAACGAGAAAAAAAATTGTGACAATGTGTTATTATTGTGCATTTCTTGATTTTTATTGTCTCGTCCGAGTCGTAAACAGGAATCACGGACTTTAAGTCAGGCAGCCGGTGAACAACTAGCATCAGCTGCAATCACAGGGCCGCAGTCCAAGCCTTCCAACTGGGTCACGACAAGGACACAAGCCAGACACCGGGACAACCACCAAGTCCCGAGCCTCTGGTTCAGCGAGAGGAGGAGGATTTCAATAAATGTTTACACAACCCGACCCTAAAACTGCAATGTTGGTTTGTGTTAGTGATTTATACCTGCAGATCTAAAACCGGCTAGTTAGCATAGCAATATAGTCACGTTTCATTTCCGCCCCAACCTATCCGCGACTTTTAATATCTCTCATGTATAACACGGTGTGGTGACAGAACGGGACGTTACCTTGGCAGCCCGGCTGCGTGCGGGTTAAACTCCGGACCCCGGAGAGCGACAGTCGGACGGCGGCTCTGAACATGTTGCGGACGCTACGGCAGCGACAACCCGGTGTGCCAATAGGACGGAGCTAATGCTAACGAGACTAGCAGCACGTCACGTAAGAAGCCGCCTGCTGCGCATGCGCAGACCCAACCTGCAGATACCCTTGACTCAATGAGCCCGACTGACTTTTATAAATTCAACTACACTTGTTATGTTTTTCTTTCCATACGACCTGCCCATGAAAGGAAAACCGATAAGAAACTATTTACTACAGAAACCATGAGCCATGAGGCCGGGTTTGTAGATCATCTTTCATTCCCAAAATTGAGAAGTAACAAGGTATACATTTCGAATAGAGAGCTCTCTATCTATACTTAAATATTGAGGGCCTCACAGTGGTGTAATAATTATAATCACTCTGGTCTCAATAAGAAGGTTCTCAGCTCAGGTGTGGGTTAGGTCTTTCTAGTTCGTCTCTATGTTCTCCCTGTGTGAGGTTTTTATTTTAATACCCTGATTTCCACGTGCATTACATAAACATGTAATTTCCATCCATTCATTTGCTATACTACTTCATTCTGTTCACAGCAAATCTAAATAGGATAAAGTGGTATAGAAAATTAAAAATGAATTGCTATATAAGCAGAACTCAGAGAGATAGTAAAGTGCAGAAATGTGCAATACATGACAAACTAGAGATCAGATCAGATCAGATCAGATCAGATCATGGATAAATGGATAATATTTTTAACAAACAAGTCAAATCTAAACTTGTGGTTGAAGAAAAGACATAGGTTAAGTCAGAGAGACTGAAATTAGAGGATGACACAGAACACCATGACACCAATAAAAACAGAACAAGAAGAAGATTATGCAGATATAACAATTTATGACTTTAAAAGTGGCAAAGATTTTTAAAGGTTGCTTATTGAAGTTTTTATTTCAGCTTGGACTTTGTGGTTTAACATTTTTGTATTAAGTGTGTGTCCTTCAAACTCAACAAAGACTGACTTGACTGAATCAGTAGAGCACACACACAAAGACAGAATTTACTGTATTTGCACTAGTAAACAACAAACAAAAGACAAATACATCTGAGAAGTGAGAGGATAAGACAGACAGGAGAAAAAGAAAGACTTGATCATGGAGAAAAACAATCGAGTAAATGTGGTCTGTTCATCAGCTGTAAGACTGAAACCACCTGACATGTCCTTCAAATTGACAATGCTTTTGTACTTTCATTATTGTTTCTACTTCAACTTAAGTGAAGAATGTCTGCACAGCCTTCCGTGGCCATATAACATCCACTCTGTTGTTTTCTTTACTTGACTTGACTTTTTTTTTTTTTTTTTTACTTTTGCTTGTGTTGTGATGTATTTCTGCACCATTTCCTTACATGATACAAAGTGCATCATTTAATTTCTTCTTGTTTTTCTTATTTTTGTTGGTATTTTCATGTCTTCTTCATGTATGACTCTGCTGTACTTAGAATTGAGCATGTTTTCATCTCTTCATTGGATATTCCTTGGTCAACATATTCAGTACTTTGGCTTTGTCACTAATGTAAATCAGAAAAACACATCTTCAAGTGTTCAAACGTGGCTTGGCTCCTCAGTTGGGACAAAAACCACAAAAGACATTAAGGATGGCTGTAAACTGTTGATGTTGAATGTAACAGTTAAAAATAATTACCTTCAAATGTGGAGCGTCTCCAGTGAATATCGATGATGTAAATGTGATGTGTGAAGAGTGAGTGAAGTGTCACACCACAAAACATAACTAAAAACTGAACAAATAATAATAAAAAAGAAATAAAAATAGATAACTGCAGACTATTGTTTATCCTCTGTCCCTCTGGTTTTTTCATGAATATTGAGACAGATCATCTTAAAACTATTGCAGTATTGTAAGTTAAGTTGGACAAAAGCCATCTCATTAAAGCGGTAAGAACTAGTTTGTGCAGGTTCTTTTTAAGCAACATACTCTCACGATGAAAGGTGACTTTTTTTTTTTTAATGTGTCTTACTGGAAATAATTTTCCAGACAAAGATCCTTTCTACTAAAATGGATCAAAACGAACTACTACATTTTGGGTCACTGAACCCAAAAAATATGTCATTTTATCGCCATTCATTGTTTAGCGCATGCATGCAGAAGTAGAAGATGAAATTAAGATTACAAATATCTTCCCTTCTGATTATATACATACAATAAATGACAAATAATTACAAATACATACCTGCTGCGCTATCAATATGTGACAGTTTATAGTGCGGCTGATAATAGTTTATAAACATGCTTTACTGTTAATAACAAAGTATGCAACATTACAAATGTATTACATGCTATTGCAAATTAAAACTACAAACTAAATTCATGTTTTTACTTCTAGGGCAGGTCAAAGCAGATACAGTGTTGAGTTATTAGTGGACTATTTTTCATTTCATCACGAGAGGCGGAGACTGATCGTCAGTTTAGTTGCAAAATAGCTCATGTAAACATGATATGACGTTACACTTCAGCTGTCCAGACGAAGTCTCTTGGTCGTGTCCTGTGGGGTGGGATTGTGGGCACTCCTGAACAGACCTGTGCATCCCTCAGTGTCCTCTGCCGAAACACTGAAGATTTGTGGGGATTGGTATCCAGGCTCCTCGGGATCAAGAGGGTCTTTAGAAAGCAGGATGCAGATGGCAGGGATTGTCCTCTCCATGGTTATACCTGGTGTCCCCTGTTGTGGGCCCTCCCAAACCTCGTTCACTGTCTTGTAGTAGAGTTTAGAGACTTGATGCAGACCTGCCACTTTACGTTTCAGGATTTCCACACAGGTGATGGTCTTGGTGACTCCCCTACCTGACCCGGTAAAGACCACCTGTCTCACTGATGTCCCATTGCTGTCTCTTTCCTCCCCTTGCATGCGAGCTGATGCAAACCTCAGTAAATTGCGTATCTTGCTTCCTTCTTTGACCCGCATGTGCAGGATGTCCGGGGCGAGGCCGGGGATCGGGTAGAGACTGCTGTCCTCAATGTGGCTGATTCTCCTGAAGTTCCTTTGACCAAGTTTTGGACATGAAGAGGAGACGAGGACAGAAGGACTGAATGATGGGGACTGTTGCACTGTAGTGCTGTGTGCAGCATTTGAAGGCTCCATGTAACCCCGGGGTTAACTTATTGCTTTGAAAGCAACAAAATAACACTGCTGGATGCTGCGTCTGAGCCTGCAGCTTCAGTTTATTTGCACATCCTCCTGAGGTTTGAGGAATATTCTTGTTGTTTCAGTCAAAGAAAAGTGAAAACTGATAAGCTGTACAATACAAACTTGCCACTTAAGTAGACGTCCTCTCTGTCTTCCTGTCCATGCAGCATTTCCATTTTGTCTTCAAAGCTCTGAGATGACGTCCAGCAGAACGAAGAGGGCATTTCTTCCCCTAATCCCATTGACGTGAAGGAAAAGATGTCCTTGCTCTATTCAGCACTGTGGACAGCTGATGCCAACAAACACATATGAGGCTCTGAGAAAGTCATGTACAGTGGGACATAGTGCTCTTAAAGGCATATGCAACATTTTGCCTCATTTAATGTCTGTCACATTCTAGTTGTTTTTTTGTAAAAGGCTTAAGGGCTCAGCGATGTTATTTGTATGTCTCGTTGCTCGCAGTTTATGGATGAATTCACAATGGATTTAACAAGGCATGCAGTTGAAACAATTCTTGGTTACATTTGAGTTAGACTCTATTGTCACATTTCGATTACATTTTCCATGTGTACTTTTTCAGATTTGCTTAAAAAATTTGAACCAATATTAACAAGAACTAATGTGATGTAGTAGAGTCAAGGGTGGTTTCTCCTTCACTATCATCAGAGAGCCATATGGTCGGAGACAAATGTCCTCCTTTGGGCTGTTACAGCAACTTCACTCTTCTCTTCCCTTTCGTCCCTTTTGCATGCTGGGTTGACCCAGAAAATGCACAGTCCGAGTTCGGCCTCTTTTTCCATAAATAAATAAATAAATAAATAAATAAATAAATATTAGTGCAATTTGTACATACAAAAAAAAACCCCTCAAAGCTACAAGACTTTGATATATATGTGAAACCAGAAAATAATGAACTTGTAAGAAGCATCTCAATGTGTTTTCAAATTGCAAAGAATTGTTTGATACATTTGCTTTCTTAAGAGAAGAAAATCCAAAGGAAGCAGCTGCAGGGCTCATATGGAACCAGCATACTGTTATAATGGAGCATTCTGCCTCACAGGATGTCGAGCACCCCACGTTATTCACGGCCTTAAACAATGAACACAAATCTGTAACTGGCGTTGCTGCTGGTGTACTACACTTAGGTGCCATGAGAACTAATCATGCCTGTCAATTTAATCTCCATTAGTGGATATGTTCACAAAACAGATTATTATTTAGTGTTGTTTTTCTAGTTCCCTTGAGCTCGGGTATATAAAAACACCCAATTTGATCTTTGTATGAGTTCTTTATTTTAGAATGACCTCACCTGATTGTTCTTGTGTGCAACACTTGTGTCATGTCTGGTGTTTTTAGTGTCCTTGAAAGTAGCAAGCTCATATTGCAGTCCATAGTTCAGATATTTAAGTTACAATTGTTTTAAGATAACTGGATAGAATAAAATAGCCATTCGGAGAATATTGCATATTTTAGTTACATCCCCATCTTGTGGTGAGATGCATGGATTTCATGACTTCTAGAACAGAGTCTAGATAAAACCTGTTAAAAAAAAAAGACAGAACTGTAAAGATTGTATAAATTTATTGTTTTAAAAAAAAATCTAGATTTTGAAACATTCACAAAACATACATTTTAAATGTATGGTGATTACATAAACAATTTAAGGTGATAGTCAATTTCAGAAGAAAAAAGGCACAAAATGACACAAGAAAATGTGTTTTCTAATACTGTCACTAATCATAGAAAAAAGTATTGTCCAGTTTTGCAGCAAATACGTCTTCTCCACAATCAAACAAATGCTGCTCAGTTCAAAGTTAGTCTGCTCAATGTTAAATTGTCACTAAACAAACTCACTATGTATGACATCTTTTCTCTCTCTCTCTCTCTCTCTCTCTCTCTCTCTCTCCTTCTGTCTCTCCCTCTCTCTCTCTCTCTCTCTCTTACCCTCTCTCTCTGTCTCTCTCTCTGTCTCTCTCTCTCTCTGTCTCTCTCTCTGTCTCTCTGTCTCTCTCTCTCTCTCTCTCTCTCCTTCTGTCTCTCTCTCTCTCTCTCTCTCTCTCTCTCTCCCTCTCTCTCTCTCTCTCTCTCTCTCTCTCTCTCTCTCTCTCTCTCTCTCTCTCTCTCTCTCTCTCTCTCTCTCTCTCTCTCTCTCTCTCCCTCTGTCTCTCTCTCTGTCTCTCTCTCTCTCTCTGTCTCTCTCTCTCTCTCTGTCTCTCT
>OMNM01049003.1:0-15580 GCA_900302745.1 Parablennius parvicornis
TATAGGCCCTCGAAAACACCTGGGTCAGAGCTACTATGAGCATGCCAAACCTGTAGGGGGCAGTGTAATGAGAAACATGAAGCCATGATAGCCAATCACAATCATGGAAAAATGAGATAAAAATAGAAACAGTTTTCCCATGTGTCCACTGTGGCGGAGTGTTCAGAAATCATTTGTGGTGACTTGAAGCTGCGTCTATGTGTAAATGCAGCTACATGTCACCACCCTTAAATACCTGGGTATTTTTAAAGGTGGCCTCAGGCTGGCCACCATAAATGGAAGGACACTCTAAAATGTGCAATTTTACTGTGCAGGGGGGAGCAGACAGTATATGGTGTGACACCACCTTTTGCCTCACACAGTGCAGCATGTTCCCTTCACGTAGAGTTGAATGGTTTGTTGATTGTAGCCTGTGGAATGTTGGTCCGCTTCTCTTCAATGGCTGTGCCAAGTTTCTGTATATTGTCAGTAATTGAAACATCCCGTCCTATAGTTAAATTAAGAGCATCCCAAACATGCTCAATGGGTGACATGTCTGGTGATTATGCTGGCCATGCACGAACTGTGAGGTTTTCAGCTTCCAGGAATTGTGTCCAAATGTCCTTTGCAACATGGAGCCATGCATCATCTTGCTGCAAAATGAGGTGATGGCCGTGGATGAACGGCACAACTATAGGCCTCAAGGTCTTGTCACGTTATCTGTTTGCATTCAAAATGCCATTAACAAAATCCATCTGTGTTTATTGTCCATAACATACGTCTGCTGTACTATAACACCGCGGTCACCATGGGCCACCATTCACAATGTTGATATGAGCAACCCACCCACACGATGTCATACACGCTGCCATCTGCCCTGCACAGTGAAAAGTGGGATTTATTCATGAATAGAACTCCTCTCTGAAGTGCCAGAAGCCATTGGATGAGACCATTTTCCCCACAACGTCAAACTGCAGTCAGATTGAGACCCCGATGAGGATGACGCACATGCAGATGACCTTCCCTGAGATGGTTTCTGGCAGGTTATGCAAAAAATGATTGCAGCAGCAGCATGTTGCAGCAGGTGTGGGGCTGGCTGTTGTCCGACCATCTTGGAGGTGAAGATGCTGGATGTGGAGTCCTGGCTGATGTGACTGCATGAGGTCCAGCTGTGGGTTAGATGTACTACCAAATTCTCTGAAGTGCCTTTGGAGATGGCTTCAATTCACAGACAACAGCTCTGGTAGACATTCCTGCATGCCAATTGCACACTCCCTCATACCTTGTAGCATTTGTGATGTTATTTTGTGTGATAAAACTGTGTCCTTTCTTTTATCGTGGCCAGCCTAAGACACACCTCTGCAGTAATCCTGCTGTCTAACCAACATCTTGATATGCTTCATCTGTGAGCTGGAAGGAGAAGTGCTCACTAACACAGATTCAGACACATTTGTCAACAATATTTGAGAGAACTAGGCTTTTGTGTGCATAGAAAAAGCTCTTTGAGTTCAGCTCGTAAAAAATTGGAGCAAAAACAAAAGGGTTGCACGTTTTTGCTTAGTGTATTTAGATATTTGAAAACAATTTGTAAAATAGCCTGATAGAAATTTTTTGCGGGTTATTCTTTCTTTATCAGCGCCTGTGAGGTTCAAATAATTTACTGTTCACCTTGAAATACTCAAGCGGTTATTATTCATATAATTTATTATATCAAGAATGAATCATCAATGCTGGCTGTTTCGGTCGCATCAAATTAACATTAAACCATCACCTTATCTATTTTATCAAATTTTTTTCTTTTCCTTTTTCTATTTATGTTGTAAATTGGCGTTACTGGTGGAATAAGGTTTCTGGTACTCATGTGCTTGTACATGTTTTCATGTATACATTCAAACTTCATGTTTCTGAGTTCGGAAGCCTCTGGAATCTCAAGCAAGTTGTGCCACTCTATGATAACCCTTACAAATTAGCATGTACTGTGGTCGCTATACCTAACAAACTATAATAAAACATTGCCATGATGGGGCAACACCCTTCTTATTTTCTTATCACAGTTAGTGACCATTAATCTTAAGCAATTAGGGATGCATCAATACCATTTTTTGTTGTGAAGGACAAGTAGACGTACAAGTACTAACCTTGAACTACTTGCTGATTATGATATGAGTACTTTTTCAATGTAACATAATCAAACCTGCAAACTTTCATTTACCCCTGCTTCTCTAGCTTCCATACCACCAGTGCCTAGAGAGTTGTTCAGGTTTTCTGAAGAACCCAATTAAATAAAAATTTAAAACATTAAGAAAAGTCAACAAAAAGACACACTGTAGCAGTTTTTTTTTTTTTTTTTATTCCTTAAAGTGTGACATTAATGACATTCAGATATTACAGAGTTGGGCCTTCATGACTGTACAAATGTGTTTTAATGAATGAGTGGGAGCCTAACTGTAAAATGCTTCACTTGTAAAGGCTGAACCACTCATTTATCAAACACTGATTCCAGGGTGAGTGCGAGCCAGGAAGGCTATGAGGAAATCAACTGGAACAGCAGCATGGAGAGCCACCCTCCATGGCTGCGCTTCCACCTGGCGATCTCCCGCTGGCAGCTCTACTCTCACAGGGACCCCAACATGGAGCCTCTGATCCAGCAGCTCTCCACGCACCGTGTCGTCAGTGCAGGTAGGACACACAGTCGTTCTGTTCCGCGTGAATTCATTTTGTCTGTCATCGAAAACTCACTGAACACAGCCGAGGTGTCAGACAAGCAAATGCATGATGTTTTTCTCAGGCCCCATTTACATGACAACATCTCAAGTGAAAATGCATTGTTTTACATCTACGTTTCATTAAAAGGACAGTGATTTGAAAATTAAGTGTTTTCATGGCAACGACAAAAAGCTGAAAATAATGTAGTTAGCATGTGTGGCCACCAGTGGCTGCTGTTGGTTATTTTTGTAATACAAGAGACAAATATGCAGACAGATAACATTACGGCATAAACATCAATAATGGCAAGTAAACGGACATTTGTATTAGCAGACGACCAAGTTGGATTGCTATTACAGTTGACTGTCAACTATAAAACTACCAAGTCCCAGGAGACTGTGGACTGGGAGTCATGACACTCTGGAGGCAAGCATTGTTGTTATTGTCCTTCTACTGTGCAGTTTTTCTAATGAAGTTGCGTTTTCAGTGACCCTGTGCACTGCAAATAGACACCCAAAACGCAATGAGTTTAGCATTTTTTCTTAAAAACGCTTTCGTGTAAATAGGACATTAGTACAAGATAGTAACATTGAGTCAGATCAACTGATAAAAACAACTAATGAAGAATTATCAGGCTGCAGTCTGTTCAAAAAACTCCAAAGTAGGTCTACGACCGTGGAAAGGATCCCCTGAGGCTATGGCAGTAAAGCGTGGGTGTGCTTACAGAGAGGTGGGAGGGAGAATAAAGTGTAGGCTTGTTGCAATTGTGTGACAGTCGAGGTTTCGTGTAAGACTTTCAAATGTAGACAGGCTTTAAAGCTGGAATGAAATGAAAGTGACTGTGTAGTCAGGAAGGACCTCAGAAGCTCAGAGGATGATGGAACATTAATGGATGACACGCTGATCATGTAGCGGACTTGCCAGGGTCGATCAATCATAATTGTCTGTTACATCTGAAATGTCTTTTTACATCAGTGAAGTCAATGAGATATAAGAGAATTTATGGACAGGCGAATAAAACTTCTCGGAAGGAGAACGAGAGTGTGAACATGTTCTTGGTAAACCACTGTTTACATGCAGCGCTGGTGTTACTTGTATCGTCACGTCATTTTCTTCTGCATCTCTATTGCTTGTTGGTAGCCATAGCAGTAGTGAGTAGTAGTGAGTCAGCAGAAATTAAGTTTCTGACTGAGTCAGCAGATTATCTCAAGCTATATGTGGAGCCTCTCTCACTGTACAAGAGAGAATTTAAACCACAATCGAAAGATTGATAACCTCTTTAGTCTGAGTCCAAACAGCCCCGACTGCTTGTGACATAAGATGAGGATTAATGCTCAAACAATCTAACTTTAGTTAACTGATGGTGTTTTCTAAGGCAATGACAACAACAGCAGTGGCCCAAAGAAATACAAAACACCGTTGAATTTATGTCTACATTGTGGAGCAAGGCGAGCAAGATTTTATAACCGAGTCTTTTCCCTTTTCCACCCGCTGCCTGCATGTTTGCCTTGTATGATTGCTCACTTACGTCCTCAGTATCGCCAAGAGCATAGTGAGTCTTTTTCTTCACAAATCACCTCAAACAGTTGTGCTAACTACAGAGCGGAGGTGAAAAAAGTACTAAAATATTCTACTCAAGTAAAAGTACAATTACTTTGACAAAGTTTATTCAAGTACAATTAAAAAGTACACAATGGCAGTGAAACTGTAAATCTCTAGCTCAAAATGGTAACTTTACCTGAAAGACCCAAAGAAGACCAACTCCTAGTGTTAGGTACTATCACCATGTTTTTAAAACGGCATTCTTTGATATGAAAGCGGACTCTACCGGTCAGATAATAGTGTCGCCATCGCTGAGCCTATTAGCAAGGATTGAACTGTTGTACTGCAATGCGCCTTGGGAGTACTATAAAAAATGTGACTTCAGGGACTGGTAAAAATAGTGCCATAATAACCTTTAAAGTTACACTTCATAGTTTTTCTTTGTTGAGATGCACCATACGTGAGGAAACTGTCTATATTTTTTTTAAAGATTACACAATTAGTATTAAAAATTACTACAATCTCAATATGAAGCCAAAATACAGTGAAATGTAAAAAAAACGAAACAAAAAAAAACCCTCTATAAATCCTACATACCGCCTTAGCTGATGGTTTATTAGGCCGGATTGGAGCCTTATGTTTGACCTCCCTGGTGTATTAAAATGTAAAGTGAAAGTACAGCTGAGAGGAGTCTCAGTGCAGCAACGTGCTGTGCGGAGGCAGCGATTAATCACAGGTCAAAAATATATCCGGGTCCAGCTTGAGTATTTTGGCCATTTATATGTTTCCTTAGCTTCAAATTTGGCAATAAAACCTGTCCATTGTCAGAGTTTGGCAGGTTGTCTGCTCATTAAATTGTGTTAACAGTTAATGCATGTCTGTGCACGGGCCTGCTCATCAGAGGTTCTACTGTATAATGTTGTAACTGTGAGTGAAAGTGTTGAGTTCAATCTCATCCTGCCATGGTGTTCCTGTTTGGATATGTTGAATTAAAAGTCTCCGCCCACAATAGTCAGCATAAAAGGAAGTGCTCGTTCACAGAGGAAGGTCGTCCATGTTGGTTGATAAGTACCGCAAGTATATCCAAAGCGCAATTCTCTTAATCCATTGATTTACTGATAAAAATTTGTACTCACCGCAACTTTCAAAAAAACATACTCAAGTAAATGTAAACGTACTGAGTTTCAAAACGATCTAAAAAAAGTACAAGTACAGAAAAAAAAACAACAACAGTAACGTGAGTAAATGTAATATGTTACTTTCCACCTCTGCTTTCGAGTGAGACAGCTGCTAGACCTGTATTATGCTTTCGTGACTCATTACATTGTTTTCAGCTTTTCTGTCATTTCCCTGTAAATGGACAGTCTTTTAAAACATTGCCATGCAAACACAAAACCTTTCAAAAATAAAGACATGTGTTCACTTAAAACCTTAAACGAGGCCTCATATTCTACTGTTTTTATTCTTAAGCTGATATATCAACATTGATTGATTATGAATCACTGTTATGAAAGTGGTACATTCCCCTTGAATTTCTTTTTTGTTTCAAATTTGAGAAGAAATCATGATTAAAAAAGAGGTGAGGGTAAAACCCTTATTCCAATTATTTAAATGAAATAAACTCCAAATTTAATTTGTTGTTGGTGTAACACAAAAAAGCAACAGTTACAGGAGCAGATTCTATATAAAAACTATTCAGATCTTTGCAATTGAAGAATTTGAGTAGCACATGTTGAGTTCTGCTTTTCACTAGATCCCACTGGAAAACATGAGAAAGTCCAGGAAAGAGTTCCTCCTCCTCCCACACTTTGAAAAGCTCTGCTTCAGGATCTGAATACGTCTTCTTTTGTTCAAACCAGTCAATAGCAGTATCCGTAAAATGTACATCCATAATCATCTTGTCGATAGCAGAGCAGTGCTGCTGAAGCAGGAAAATCCTGAGTGAACTGAAGAAGGATGTGTTCGATTGAATGAATTCAGTTTTAATTTGAAAGAACATTATGTTGTTTCATTTCTCGAAGAAGATGTGGCCTTCCTTTAGTATGCAGTGCTGTAAATATGAAGTATTTAGAAATGTTTTCACTTTAGTCTGGGCCGGCATATGTTTGAAACTTTATTCATCGTGATGTAGAATTTTAATTCACAAGTCTTCACGTTCCAGCTGTGTAGATCCTCTTCATGCATTTTCTTCATTCTGCTGACTTTAAACTGATGCGCATATTAATTAACATATATGTATGTATGTATGTGCTTATCTATCTATCTATCTATCTATCTATCTATCTATCTATCTATCTATCTATCTATCTATCTATCTATCTATCTATCTATCTATCTATCTATCTATCTATCTATCTATCTATCTATCTATCTATCTATCTCTGTATTCATTTGTTTATTTGTTTGTCTTGATCATTCTTTTGTCTTCAAGTAACATTTGAACTCTGAAAATCGTTTTGTTCTGAAAATATTCTCTATTACATGAATTCTTCATAATTGCCCTCGCCGACTCATGCGTTCGGGCCATGAATACACAATGACCACATATAATATCAAATGATTATATCTTTTAGCTGATTGATGATTGAGGGTGCAAGCACAGAAAACTTTGAGAAAATAAGACTGTGGCTGTGCTTTGCAAAAAACAACAGCAAAAAAACCCCCAAAAAAACAAAACAAAATGCTTTTCTCTTAATTTCCAGCTTGTCCTCTGCTGCCTCTCTAGTGGGTGGATTTCCAATTCTCTCTCCATGCCCAGACCTATTTTTCATCTTCGTTTCACAGTTGTAGCATCAAAGGTAGTTTTTCTGTGTCCATTAGGCTTTTAATGCTGAGGAAACAATCCATTCTCTCACAGCGACGTCCCTTTCACTGTGCATTACCTCTGACCCTCTTCTGCTGGACTGCTCTCCCACTGTGATTTTCTGAGTTGAAAGGTGTGGACTTAACAGGCTCCAGATAGAGCCAAAAAAAAAGGAGGGGGTCGCTGGATTTGACATCTTGGCTGAGATAAAAGGGAACTTTTTTTCTTTCTACAAGTAGTGGGCAGGATTTGATTCGAAGTGGATTTTGCCGGCTTAAAAAGCATCGGAAGGAACTACTTCCTCCACCTGTCACAGTAATGTGAGCTGTGTAACAATGTTCCATGCCGGGGCAATAAGATCATTACGTCTGAGGCTGAGATAGACTTTCATTAAAATAAATAGATAAATAAAGAGTCATGTGTAAATATTTTCATGGCTGAAAAGAAGGAATAAATCAACAAATGATATCCTCTCCTTGAGAATGATACCCAACTTATTCTGAGTCCACAATGTATTGCACATTCAGGGGCATATTGTATTATATATTGCACATTCAAGGTTGTATTTTATTATATGTTGCACATTTCACATATATTTCACATTGCACATTCCGGGAGTACATTGTTGTGCGTTTACAGGTATATTGCATCATGTATTTGAAATTGAGGAGTATATAGTATCATATATTGCACATTCAAAGGTAGATTGCAATAGATGTGGCACAACTTTATATCAATGTGAGGTATAGTGCACATTTCAGCTTTATAACTTCTATTTTAAAATCTTGTTGCACTATATTTCTTGAATACATTCTTTAATTTCATTATATTTTGGGTGATATATGTTGTCTATTTACTCATTTTTTTATTTTATTTTGAGTGATACATGTTTACCTCATAGGAGGGAAAATGAGATGGTATTTCAATTCTGATGTGTGTTTTGGAAATGCAGCAGAATTGGCAATGAAGCTCACTTTGACTTTGACTCTGTCTTGGTGCAGCTCAATGTTTGAACAATATATTTCAAGTAAACATATATATATTACTAATTGTTTTGCTTTTCAATGACAAAAAAAAAACTCTTGTTTTTACATGCCTTATTTCTCATGACACTGGCAGGAAATAGTTTTTTTTTTGTTTTTTTTTAATTCGGTTTTTCAGTTCTTTCAAAGCCCAACATGCAGTAGGTGATTTGTACCTTGAAATCAGATGATAAGATGTGCATTGAGAATCTCAAAATAAATCATGTGAGAAGCTTTTTTTCTTTGGTTCTTTAATTTGCAAGATTACCATTATATTGAAAAGTGCAATTACATAAAAAAATACAAGCAGGAAGATAAATTTAACTAATTAACATTTGTAGCCCACCTTTCTCTCAACATGTGTATGATTCATGAGAGTGTTTATTTTTATCATATCTTGACATTTTACATTCATAGTGTCACCTTTGAGAGAAAAGATTTGTTTGTGTTTGTTACAATGAAAGGATAGAGGCAAAAGTAACTCTTTAATCGAGACAATTTCAGTTAAATCTAATGCAGTTAATTCCGTGTGTGCTGTAAAACAGCTAAGCAATCTAATCAGCAATCAGAAAACATTGTTGTTGACTTTAGAAATAATATATTCAATCAGGCTTGTTAGCAGAGAGAAAACACTGAAATGGTTCTGCATTTTCTTTTTCCCCAAAGAGTTACATTTATGATAATTTAAGGCTTTCATTGAAGATTAGACATTTTTTTGTTTTATTCACAAAGCGGTGACAAATCCATTTTTACCAAAATTCTGCTGGAAACACATTGTTGCAGTGGGGTGAACACACAGATCCTCAAGTGAAAGCGTAATTACGCCCAATAATGGGCAATCATGCCAAGCTCCACTCTCCCTCCCCGTCTGTCTCTACCCCTTAAAACCATCCCAAATCAGTTGTGTATAAATGTGTAATTATTTTTTTTTTCTCCCTCCCTCTCCTTGTAGAGAGAACAGAAAAACAATTGGCATCCTGCAATTTGTTTCCTTGTCGGAGACAGTGTACGTCTGAAAGCGGAGTTTGCTTCGACCGCCAACATTGTCGCTAAACATCCTAAGAAAAGAAAAGAAAACAAAAAGAAAAAAAAAAAACCTGCCACTTTGTTGTGTTTCTTCTTTCAGCCCTGACATCTGTGGGTTTTTTCCACTCCTCCAGCTAACAAAAGACTATCAGGGAAGAACGTGAGCAAGAGATAATAAAATGTGACTTTTGCTTGACAAAAGGTGACAGAGTGTACTGCTATGCAACAGTAAACGATTGAATTTGAATTGAAATAATTACAGTCTTTATTTAGCCGTGTTGCACATTGTGTTCAATATTTTGACTCTGGCATGTAAAAGCTCTCCCGGCTCCAGCGCGCGCTGATGGTGAGAGGGTAAATGTTTGTTTGTTTGTTTTTTTTTTTTCCACAATTGATGCAGTTTGGAGGAGTCGAACACAATTCATCAGTCAAAATGTGGTTATGGCAATTTTAGATATGGTGCACATCACAGACATGCCGATAAGTTTTAGGCACATGTCACAGCTGAATCTTTAACAGCGGTGACTTGCTGAGACGGGATCTGTCAGCGGCTGCTGGAAAGATGTGACAGGGAAAAGAGCCAAGAGCCAGCATGAATTGAAAATGGTCAAATGCAATCGTTTCTTTTTATCACTCATACAATGACAAACATATATAAAAAAGATAATCTGTCCTGTACGATGGAGACAAAAAACAAAATTCTAGTTGTGTGTGAGACTCAGATTCATCAGGTCTTGTCAATAACAGTAACATTTTTTTCGTGGTTATTTTGTTTGCTTTAGCCTGCACTGGGTGGTAAGCGTGGCTGAGAGAATCACCGGGACCTCAATGCGTCTCATAAAAAAAACCCTTTGAAATCGACCGACTTGAGAACAAAGCCACATTCATTACAAACTAGCTGAGGCCCCGGGAAGTATTCTAAGATAAGTGGGCAGAAGAAAATTGAATCATAATTTTTCGGGGTGTTATTTCAAAATTTGATCCATTTCCCATACTTTTGTTGTCATAAAATCATAAATAATTATCCCATTTACACAATTAAAATATCAAAATGGACCTCAACCCTTATCATGATATGTACTGAGTGTCGATTGGGCAACAACAACATTTCAAACTCTCAATCCCGTGTTAGTGATGATGTGACTCTCTAGCAATGTTGGGGAACAATGGGCTTGCTGCCACCTGGTGGAGTCACATCATATGACAACTGGACAATGGAGCAATGGAAATTGGCTGTCCTAACCGAAAATATATTCTGTACAAACTCCTGCCCCCCGTAAGACGCTTTCCACCCAAATAGAAAGCCAACGGTGTATCATACTACCCCGTGCCTCCCTTTCCCCGGAGCGCAACCTGTGACAAAGAACATTTTTTAATGGCGGCTACCGTATTAGTATATAGATGATCCTCACCCCAGACAGCCTCTCCTCTTCCCCCTACCCCTCTGGTAAAAAGTATTGGACATTAAAGACTTAATGCACCCACAAAACATTTGTGGTCTCCTGAGACAAAAAAATCGGATCGTTGTTAGAATCATTTGTAAAATCCGTGGTCGTGGCTCATATCGGTCGGGCTTTGTGTGCGGTTGTAGGATGGTTGAGTTTAATTCATAAACCCAGGACCACTATCGGACTGTGTGTAATGTTTGAGGAGACACAGTGACAGGCTGCACGAAACAAACTCTTTCATTTACATGGAGTGTGTTTTCTGTTGGAAAATGAAAGACCACAACAGTAGATTAGATTAGATTAGATTACATTAGATTAATAGATAGATAGATAGATAGATAGATAGATAGATAGATAGATAGATAGATAGATAGATAGATAGATAGATAGATAGATAGATAGATAGATAGATAGATAGATAGATAGATACTCATAACATCCAAAATACAAAGAGTTTAATAAAACATAGGTTAATTATTCAAATATGTCTGGGAACAAAGTCTAAAGTTGTCATTTATGAGCTAATCACTTTCACTTGATTGGAATGGACAAATCACATTGTGCATTTTTGTTTTATTCATATTAAAAAAAAACATTTCAGAAACATTTTCTTTCAAAAAGAAAGAAAACGTCGGACAGTGCAAACCTCCAAATGTGTAAACTTGAAAAAAAAAAGTGTCAGAGTGAGAGATCAATAATTTTTGCCCATCTTCCTCCTTCAATGCAGATAATAGGCTCTTGTGTAACCCGCCCCCTCTCCCCATCCTTCACTCCCATTGGTTAATGCCGTCCCTCTCCCTCTCCTCCCATTGGCCTGCTCGTGCGGACAATGAGCTCATATTGGTTAAAAATAGTTGGGCTCGAGCGTGTCTAAAAATAGAGGCGTATATAAAGCGGGCGGTTGCGCCGAGCAGCGCGCTAGTCCTCCTCGGCTGGCTGAGACGCAGGGAGGGAGAAAGTGAGACATGCAGGGGGGAAGGAGAAGAAAACTGCCGTATCGTCACTCTCTGCACCCTCCCTGCGGCTCATTCCTCCACAAAGTGTTGCACCAGAGGCAGCGTTTTGTCTTACATGGTGCCCGGCCGCCGCTGCTGGGTGGAGCAGGCAGTGACGAACTTCCTTCCTCTTTGGGCTCTTTGGTTTCGGTCTGAATAAAAAACCTCGGGTCCTTCTCCCCGAGCAGAGCTCTCGGTGACACGGGTGGTGTTTTAATAAGTAATGAACAGCCATAATGTGTCTGCTTAAGTTATAAATACAAGAGTTGTCACAAAGCAACTGGTTTTATACCTCCCATCAAATCTGCTTCTCTCAGTGGAAACCCTCTGGAGTATTGGTGGAGTCATCTGTTCAAAACCAGAGGATGTTTCTAGTTCAGTTTTCCTTTTTTTTTTTTTTTTTTTTATCAGTGAAGGTTAAAATGTGCCCTCCTCCAGGAGAAGACCAGCAATTGAGCGTCTTTCTCAGTCAGATGAGCCATAAGTTTGACTCGATTCCTCTCACATCCACCCACTCCTCTTGTGATCAGTTGTTGGAGACCTCACCTCCTACCGTCCTTCCATTTTCCATATCTATTTTCCCCTCCTCCTCCTCCTCCTCCTCCACCTCCTACAGCTATATACCACACGGACCTATGAGCTGTTGAAGGTCACCCTTGCTAAATATATGCTATAAAAAAAGTGCAGGTGCTGGGGAATTCAAACCACCTTATTATATTGTATAGGGATAAAACCAAGAATAGAGGCAAGCACTACTTGCATGAGCCAGAAAAGCTCTTTTGTGTCCACCTGGTGATGATGCACTGTCACCACAGTCAGATGGTCCCTGGTTCAACTCCTGGCTTGCAGACCATTCAATTGGAAGTACGAGGGTTTTTAAGGTATTCTGGTTTCAACCCACAGACCAAAAACCTGAGTTTAAGATTATTTGTTGACTCATAGTGGTGAATGTGAGTGTTTGTCCTGCGATGGCCTGGTGACGGCTCTGTGTTGTACTCTGAATTCATTCCAAAGCAGTGTAGACGATGGATAAATGTTTATCCTTCACATGAACAGTGTCACTACAATGATGGCAGTGTTTCCTCTGCTACTCCTGTGTTCAATTAAAGAAACTGCAATAGGAAAAGAAGAAAAAAAAAACTCAGATTGCTTTGTAATTCATGTAAGAGCTGTAAAAATACCAATCAGATCAGAGGGTTTAACAGGATACATTATGTTCTGCGTGAAAAGCCTAACATATACCACGTTTCCACGTGAGAAAAAAAAAATCCTGTATATTCCATTATACCACTCATAATGGATCCATTTTATTGCTGGGTCTCCACTCCTCCGCGCTGCATTACACAACTTGCTGTGGATTGTTGGACGCGGAGCAGCTCCCCGACACTTTCCTCTCCCATCAGTATCCAGCATCGTCCCACACAAGCTGAAAACTGCCTCGCCTTTACCATCCCACACACTCTCCAGCAGCTCGGCAGTCAGCTCACTCTTCTCCGAGTGGCTCCGTGTCAAGTCTTTGCTCTACAATATGGTTGTGTAGAGTGGTGATACGTTTCGATGGAATTCAGAGTTTGTGGAGTTGCGAGTTATTTGTCAGTGTGTTGCATGTGCAAGTAAGCTTTTGTACCTCGCTAAATTCATATTAATATGTGAATTGATTGAGCCCAAGACCACAAAGAATAGCAAGTGATTGTTATAGAAAGTAATTTATTACACAAACCAAAGCTAGTTTACAAATACAGTTTCCAGTCATGTGCGTGTGTATAGTCGAGTATGAACAAAACCACATTTCATATTTACAGACTTTGCATACAGCTTGGTTTTCCTGTTCCTTTGTTTACATCACTGCTTCAGCATCCAAAAACCAGGACTTAAAAATACAACAACTAGAAATAAAATGACTTGTACATGGAGGAGACTCAATGTTTTTTTTTCTTTTGTCTTTAGTTTGTGTTAAAAAAAAAAAAAAAACAACAAATCAAGCCAGCACTCGTGGTCCTTGTGATGCTTTCAACAGGCAGCCGAGAGGCCAGCCTTTCTCCAGACTGCCTGAACAGCAGCATTTGGCAGGGATGATTGACGGGTTGTTGTAAATCATCAGGGAAAAAAACCTAAACAATCAGGTAAAGCACAGAAGAAAAGGAAACAAAACTAAAGCAACACAGAATAATTCCCTAATCTTCAACCTTTGATTTTTTTTTTTATTTTAAAGAATACTGATAAACATGTTTTTGACTTCTTTTCTTTTAAAAAGGTGGAAATAAAAGTATAAAAATGAGTCTGGTCTCTGGAACAGGCTCCTCCCTTGCAGGCCAGGAAGAACAGGAGGGTATGAAGCCGCTGGGTACAATCCCAGGAGGAAAGAAGCCAATTGGTTGCGTTTTAAAACGTACAAGTTAAAAACTTTAAAATAAAGAGGGCCTGAATGTGAGTGAAACACTCAGAAAAGTCAGGAAACAACTGGCCTGGATTCAGATTCTATTAACAGAATACTACCTGAAATCCACAGGTGTTTATTTGATTTTTTTTCCACCTCGTCTGATGTACAAGTACAAATTTCTTCCAGCTGACCAGACAGACAGTTCTGGTGTTTCCATGCACGGTATTCTGGGTAATAAAAAAAAAAGATCATGTCGCATACGTTATGTTTCTCATAAACTGGTAACCAGATGGCAGATACCAGCAGTTGACCTGGGAAAGGTTCACCTCTAAGTAAAGGTCAATTATTAAAACCCCTCAGCACCTTTTTTTTCTTCTTTAGACTCCTCGAAAACCACACGACTTCTTGATTTTGTACATTTGACCCCATACATGCCTATGCAACCATTAACTATTAATTTATTCATTCCAGACAAGAAGACTGGTGGCGTGCATGTAAACGAGCCCTCTCCTCTCCGTGTTCTCGTCCCGGTTCTAAAACCGGGAGGAAGACGAGCACCAGCGGTAGGATTTGTGGAGCGAGACAGGATGGGAGGGGAGCCGTGGTGACAGTGCGCACAGGCTGGAATATGCAGGGCTGTGAGCGACCTTTGTCATCCAGGGGAGAAAAAGAAAAAGAAAAAGACCACGATTCACCTCTTAACGCAGACACGCTCGCCAGGACGCGTGCAGGACGTCTGGCCTGGACGTAAACCTGACAACACAGCTGCGGCAAAACACGTCTTCCGTCTGAATCGGGACCAGATGGTGACGAGATCAGATCTAATCTGAAGTCGGCGACGACAAGCTGCTTTTTTGAATTCGGACCGCACGCTGGCCGCGAATAATGGGAGCAGTGGATATCAGGTGACTGTGACGGATTATGTGGGTGAGGAGTAGAGCTGGGTCTGTTTGCCGCGCTGCGTCTGTAAGCACAGGATTAACTGTGGTGAGACTAAATGGCACTGAGGTGGACATGTGAGTGCGTCGTTCCACACCTCTCTGATCACAGGATGCATGAGGCTTCGGCGCCATGTGACCACTCCTCTAACACCTCGAACAAGTTCTGCTCTTCAAGCCAATACATTTCATGTTAACAGCGCCGCCTGTGGTCTGCTCAGGTAATGCAGGACATTAAAACTTAAGCGTTGTCCTGGTCTGGAGGTTACCGTCTCATCGTGGTCACGCCCACGCACTGCATCTCGTTTCTCCCATCCATTCAACTGTCCCACTCCACGCCCCTCCCCCCACCCAGTCCACTGCTGGCTGCTTACAGTGGTATTTATTGAACTGTGCTGTCTGTTTGCCCCGCCCACCTGTCATGTCACCCCGGCCGCAAAGCCTAAACCTGTTTGTCGTTTTGTCATCCATCCAACAGTCGGCGGGAAACGCCATAATGCACAATCAACTTTATGGATTACCAATCACGTTTTAAATAATAAGGGCCCGGATGAGTTAAGTGGCTTTGTTGTCGCAGTGTTCAGCTGGTGGCTGCTGTGATCTTCCCTCCCTGATGGTAACCCCACACCTTTACAGCGGTAGTCGTTTACTGTGCTCCACCCATCCGTCTGTCTGTCTGTCCGTCTGTCCGTCCGTCCGTCCGTCCGTCCGTCCAACCCTCCCTCCCTTCCTCCCTCCTGC
>OMNM01049004.1:0-15721 GCA_900302745.1 Parablennius parvicornis
ATTTTTTTTACACCTCGACAGAAACTTTAGCAACAAAAGAGCACATGCAGTTCCTAACCGTCTGAAGAAAGTGCAGTTTCCACATACATGGGAAAACTTCCAAACTCTGCACTTCTCTGGACTATGAGGGTAACGTGTCTTTATAAGCCACAACACAGTAACACAACTTCAGCTTTAAATAAGTCATATCTAGCTATTTTTAACTTTCAGGAATGAGCCATTGGACTATTTCATACTACAGTCACATGTTCAATATATGCACTGCACATACAGTGCTGAGAGGCATTTTGGATTCGGATTATTAAAGTGGCTAAAATTGAATATATATTAATATTCATGGCAGACTGGTGTTTTCTTACCAGATGAAGCTCATCTCCATCCACCCAGTGGGTCCAGCCTCTTCCTTCAATCTCCCCCTTCTGCACACACACCAGTTTGTCTCCATCCCAGGTGATGGTGGTCTACATGGTATCACAAGACCCAAAGAGAAACAAATACAGGCAGCCATTAGTAAATATGCAACATGCTGGTTTAAACATACGATGTGAAATATTCTGAATGAAGGACAGCCTTGATTTAAATTTGAATAATAACTATTGAGGTATAACCTAAACATACAGGCACATGGGACTTTCACTGAAGGTGACCCTCCAAACAGCTTACAGCTTATCTATAATCAGCCTATCAGCATACAAAAGGGGCTTTTTTTTCCAAGGGGGTACCGCAGATAATCTTCGATCCTGCTCAGTATTCAGTGACACAATCTGATTATCATGAGTCTTGACTTCTAGATCTTAGCCCGCGTTACTCATCATTATGTCAATTCACTGGCAATGGTGTGAGAAGTTTTAAGAAAGTTTTATGAGTAGGAGGAAAGTTTTATATAACATGACCAGATCTCACTACAAATATTTTCTCATTATACTGCATGCAGTCTGGATGGGCTCCACGGAGAAGTTAGTTCATACACCCACAGAATTCACACCCAAAGAATATGTGTTAATGCAATAGGTCCACATAGGTCTATTAGAGCCTCTGCTCTACAGTCACCATGCATTTCCTGTCGTCCACTCCAGACAGATCCTCCTCAAACTCTTTGCCCACGTAAAAGTCCATGTTGTAGTTTTTGAAGGTACTGAGGGTCTTGATGATTATGTGATCTCCATCGTGGACGATGTCCTTGTCAGGCTTCAGCAGGGTTGCAATTTTCCTGATGGCAACATTCACATCTGCAGGTACCAAAGCAAGATGGACAACAAATAAATAGGAAAGAGAAGCAATGATTTGAAAGAATGTGAAGAGAATGTCACAATTAAAATATCTGATTGAGATGAATGAATGTAATTGTTATTTGGACTCATTAAATATACCTCCTTGAGGACTTTATCTAAGCACTAGTTCCACTTTAAGTTCCAGTACTTTTTAATGGGATGATACAAGTTTTATCTTCTGCCAAGTGTTACTTTCTATGCTGTAGATCAAAACTGTGATTGCCAAACTTGAAGGCCATCTGATAAAAGGCTGTACAAACGGAAACATTTCCAATGTCTGAGTAGTTCCACTAAACAGAGATTATATTCCCTCAAAACCTGTCCAATGGTTTGATTTCAACACATGCAGAATTCAAGTTCTCAGGTGGACTTTAAAGCTGAGAGAAAAAGGTTGCATATCAAAATTAAGATTTTAACATCCCCTATCTGCCAAGTCCTCTCTAGTATTTGTCCAACTATAATAAATCATTACTTGTTTTAACGACGCCGTTGCTTTCAAATGGATAAATCAGTATTATTCATCGAACTGAACGCAGTTTAAATTGTGATCACCTTCACCCGCTAGAACTTGTAATTCATGTAGTTCTAAACTGCTTTGTTGACATCTTTTTACACAACCTTTTTCATATGTCCGTTACAGATGAAGTTTCTCATCAATATTTTGATCCAAATTAATTTTCCTCCATTGCCTCAGTGAATAGCCCCCTCTGCCTCAAACTCACCCAGAGCCTTGAGGTACTCTTCAAAGTTGTCATTGGAAATCATCTTCCAGTATCCGGTCAGATCGGCGGGCATGTTGACTTGTTTGTGCTGGTTTCCTTTAGGTCCGCTGAGTGAGGAGGTGCGCTGTGGACGGCTGCCGGAGGCGTAGTGCACACAACCCTGTCAAAAGCCTCAATTTGAACCAAACTGGTTTTAATCCGATTACCTGACGGGTTTCATTTATTTTATGGAAATTGTGCCGCTCGCACCTCCCACATCCTCCCTATAATGGAAAAGCACGTAACCTTCTCAATCCTGCAGCACGCCGGTAACATGTGGCATGCACACACCAGCAGTGTGTTTACCAGCTGAGGTGGGATTAGGATGAATACACCTTTTATTAATCGACACACGCTCAGTCATTCACGTGTGGCAGGCTTGGCCTGCAAACTGATTTTTAAAAAAAAAAATTGCATAAGTTTAAATTGAGTTTCTCAATGAAAAAAAAGAATAGCTTAGATGTCAAGTAGTTTGATTAGGCACATAATGAGGATGATATTCACAGTATAATCTCCTGAGTTTAAAATGATCCAAATTATATATATAAAAAAGACATCTTGCACAATATCCCAGTCCCATCTTTTGTCCGGCCTCAATAACTCAATTAATTTAATCTCTTTTTTAAACCTGATGCATCCAATTCGCTGCCTAAATCCTTCAGACTGGAGCACAGACACATCATCATCTCTCAAAGGATGTCATTCAGTATCAGTGGACACAGTAGCGCTTCCAGCCACTGGCCTCAGCGAGAAAACACCTCCTGTAGCCGAGCAACTGTCAGGATTACTTTAAATCCTCTGGTGGAAAAGAAAAATACACATCTCACAGACACACTGGGTGGATGATAATAGTGGGACTGAATAGATGGAGGAATGGTGTTGAAGCAGCAAAGAATAGAGACACCCACCACAATTTTGATACAGTAGACATAATATACAGCTTAAAATCTCTGTCATACAGTAAAGGTGCTTACAATGGACATATTTTCATGGAGGTCACCAACAACAATAAACCTGTTAAACTTAATCAGTATGAACCCCATTTAAAGCTTATTCTAAGCAGTGTGAAAAAGGTCCTATAACAACTTTCAGACATTCATACTGAAAAGGATAATTGAGAGATAATATATAGTTTTTATTGATGGTTTGTTTCACCTTTATTTTTCAGTAGATTGTAGTTCTATGAGGGTCATAGAGTAGTGTAGTGGTTAGCACTCTCATCTCATAGCAAAATGTCTATGGTTTGAGTCTATTTGCTCACTCTAAATTGATGGTAAATATGAGTGTGTGGTCACCTTCCTTTGAGGATTCACCCTGTCATGGTGTTCCCACTTGTCCAAGATGCTTTTGGATGGCAGTCTGCTGCTGGGATGGGTGGATGCTTATATCCATTTGTAAGATCATTCAGCACTACTTTGTTATCTCATTTTCTCTCGATGATGTCAAAGATTGCAGACGTTTTCAGGCACAGTGTTGGTTGTCACCGTCGGATCATTTAGAGAAATCCCGTGTCCATGCTTTTTTACCTGTATTTTAGTGTTTTTTTTCCGAGGCAGTCTGGCTTTTCTTCCATCTCAAATTGATTCTATTTGGTGACTCTACAAATGCCTGTGTATGTGTTTGTGTGTGGGTCTCTGCACTGCGTTTACCAATAGTTAGTAGGGATCACCTCCAGCTGGATAGAGGTGGAGAAGATGGACGGTCTGAACATCGGTTTTGACAAAATGTGTTGTCTGACGTTGTGATTTCAGAGATCAGTGGTAGTGGAATTCATGTTGACAGCCACAAAACCCCCCCCAAAAAAACCACCAGTCTGGCAAAAGTACTTCAAATAGAAGCAATTTTATTTTCATTTATGTAGCTGCAGCGATGTGTGATGTGAAAAAAACTACAAAAAGATGAAAAACTTGTATCAAACCAGGCTCAGTATGTACAACACTTTGTGTGTACGATGTAAAAGACAGCACAACACTATGACAAATGCTTTCTGCAAGACTGAAAAACATGCTCAGGTTAAAATGTTTTTCTTTTTTTTGCAACTATGAACAAATTTGTGCAAAGTCCAGTGCAGACAAACACATCCAGTAATCGTTGAACAGAAGCGCTGATCCGTGAGTGAATTTGCATTTGAAGAAGCAGTTTTCTCCGTCCATCAGTTGTCCAAACTTTCCATTGGCTGTTGTGCTTGTTTGATAAGCGGTCTCAGCATCGTGCCCTCATTTTTCCTCTCGCTGCCCTCCGTGTAAAGGTTGTGCTGGTGAATATATTCTATCACGGGGTCAGGGACCAGGTATTTCACGCTCAGCCCCCGTCTCAGTGCCCGGCGGATCTCTGTGGCGCTCGTGTCGTTTCTCACCCACTCCCTCACGAGAAAAATGTTCCGTCTGTGGCAAGACAACATGTCCGACTCGTGCACGGCTCGCTCGGGCTGCAGTTCCCCTCTACTGACGGACACAAGGCCAAAGTCTCTGACCAGCTCCTCCACGTGGTCATCCCGCCACAAACCCGGGACCTTGAAGGTGTCCAAAAAGTCAGCTCCGCACAGAAGCTTCAGCTGAGGAGCTGGAGCTAAAACGAGAGGGCAAAAGAAGGAGTGAGGGTGAAGACTTCATGCTTACTCACAATATGTTTTAATAACATACCACAAAACCTATTAAATGGATTGTTTGCTTGGATATTTTGAATAATTCGACAGCTTAGAGAAGAGATCAAATAAGTGAGGCCAGATCTCAAAAAGATGCATTTAGACTGTAGAAATGAGTCTACACTGACAAATCTCCCAATTCAATTTAGTTTGTACTGCTTGTCCAAGTGAAAATGCATCTATCACAGGTCTTTTGATCAATTTTCAAGCAGTTGTGATGGTTAACCTAATCTCACAGTCACCGCAAAGAAAAATAGCCACACCTGAACTGTGCTCACACTAATAAAGAAAAACAAACATTTTTTTGTATATTCATGGAACTGGTGTATGTGAAAGTAAAGAAAGAAAGAAACATCATTCCGGACTGAGCTATTAGCAGGTACAACATAACCAAAATCCACTTTTACAAATTACTAACTGACTGTGCTTGAAGCCAAAACAAACCCTAACAACAACAATTATGTTTTTAAGGCATTATCATTTTCATAAAAAGTGAAAGTGAACTGTGTAAACTTGTGTTTGGAAAGCAAATGCAATCCAAAAAAGAAAAAAAAAAAGCGGACAAACTCAGACTTTTGATTAATGCAATCACATTTTTTTTCTGTCTCATATCTGATGAGGTCTCTGCACTCTGCCTATTTGACTTTATTTTAGCTTTTATCATCTAAAGTACTAGCAGTACTAAAGTACTGCTAAACTGTCTAAAGTATGGTAAAGAAAAAATCATGTGCATGCAAAAGATTCTTCTGTAAACTAAATAAATCATGGATAATCTCTGAAAATGTGAGTGAAGTGACTGGCCAGCTTCAATTTATATAACAATCACCATTCTGATGCATGCTATAGCTATGTATTTGTGGGTTCTTGTTTTTTGAGCCTTTACACACTGACGCCCACCCAACGTAAGTATCAAAACTATCCCTAATTCTCTCTAAATACTGCCATTCAGGGCCACTGAGTGCCATTGGGCCTGTACTTTGCATGTGTTAAGCACAGGCACATTATCTGGGATTGACATAAATCCTTCCCTTATTACAGAGCTTGCTAAAAATTGAATATTAAACTAATATCAAGAAGAGTTTGCAGCTTTTCTGGCAGCAGTGGTAATATTAACATGCTCAGAATGACAGTATGGGCTGTTATTAACCATGTTTGATCAGTTATTTTGCAAAGTCACTCTGAGCCAATGGTTTCACTGAAGAATAGTCTAAAGACCACTAAAGACATTAACGACCTCTAACACACGGCTATTGTGCGAGTGTATTTGGCCGAGTCCATGTCTACTTTTGCAGTACAACTGTGGATAATCTTTATTCAAATCATGACATACTTATTCAAAGAGGCTGTGCTGACAAAAGTGGCATCTTGCTTTCAAAGAGGGGGTGCATTTATGCTGTTATGCATTGCGCCGAGGCAGGCAGATTTTCTGTGGGGGGGAACGTGATCTTTTCATGCTCAGCGATAGAGCTCCGGTTTCAGGATGGCTTCTGTGCAACTAATAATCTTTTCTGACAGCTCACCTGTCTGTAGTGAAGTACACAACAATATCTGCTGTTTGATCTCGACTCATCCTGAGCGTCTTTTTTTTGGATGCAATTTGAAAATAAATGTGCACTGTCCCACTTTAGAGATGTGGAAAAAGATCCTACAGCGAGTATTTACTCCACTCAAAGAGAAGACTCCTACACACAGCCATATTGAAAAAAAAAAAGAAAAAAGAATACAAGAACTTCAGCTACTTATTACGCGTGTGAAAAACTGAATAAATTTGTGCTGTCAGACAGACATCTGCATATGACTCGGAAAATGTCAAGAAAACACGGCTTTATAGAAATAAAACCTGGTTTAGTGAACTTGTTTTTTTTTTCCTCACTCAAAATAAACAAACAAAAGAAATAATCACATCTCCTTTGAAGACAGACATGCCCATGGGTGCAATGGTTGGTGCAAGTACATTTCCTGATTTATCTGCATGGGGGTTGAATGGGAAAATGAGAAGGTGCCACAAGCGAAGACACATGCATTCTGCCATGTGCTGCTCTGCAGCTGGCACACGTTAGCACCCTGGAGTTCATCCTCCGGTAATCATGAATGTCTGCAAAATATCTGGCTCGTCCACGAAACCAAAGTAGAAAATGCACTTCCTGAAAACATCTATCAAAAACAGTTTTAGGCAAATTCCCAACAGGGTATGATTTAATAACGGTTTTTGTTATGCTTATTGACTAAAAAATACTAATCTTTTTCTTATTTCCATATATTCATGATGGTTAAATATGTAAAAATGTAAATGCGTATAATTTTGGTTTCGTGCTTTACTCTGTTGTGATGTTTTGTATCCCATGTTTGTCTCTGTGCGTGCATCCAAGCCTTGTTTATTCTACTTAGGTTTGAACTCTTTTCAATTAGTCCATTAGTTTAGATTTTTTTTTTGATTTCTCATTTTGTGAGAAACCTTTTTCCTTTGTTCAACTGGCTTTTGTTTCTGATAACACTGAAATGTGTAACAAAGTGAAAAAAAGGTCAAACCATTGTCTTTTATATAATTGTAAATGTTTATGTAATGAAGAGCATTGTAGCCATATTTCCAAAAATAATGAGCGATTGTGAACGACTGACAATATAGGTAAAGGAAGCTGGTTATTATTAATTCATGGCCAATAGAACAAGGGGTGGCCTATATGTTTTTCCTCTTCTGATTCTGTCACAAATCTATATATAGGATAACTACAAGACTTTCATATTTCACGTATTTTTTCTATTTTGTTACCACTTAGTCCTTTATGCTTTAAGCATAAATATCGATTCAACTGATGGTTCTTACCTGGGAATGGAGTGCCATTTCGACTGGAGTCAGAGTGTGTTCCTACATTTTGCACGAACTCTTTAAGAAAACGTCCATATTGATATCTGTCAATCAACCAGAGAAGAAAAAGCATAATTTTTTAATGTGAATGGAAAAAATGTACACAGAAAGTTTGGTAAAAGTTTGTCAAAAGTTTGTTGTTGTATCCTTGTGCTGTGTATCTTCAGTGTTGAGTATTAATTATATTGCTTGCACATGTACTGAGGCAACAATTTTCCAATTTGAACATTGTTATCAAAACCCACTAAATTAAATAAAACTGAAAGACTCGCCAAGCGACACACGAAATAAAGTTCCCTGTTTTCATGTACAGTTTTTTTAAAGTGTGCGTGCGTGTCTGTGTTGTTGTGAGACCTGACCTGTCTACAGCCTCAGGGACACAACGGTACCACTTCATGCCTTGATCAGCACCCGTGTTGCGCAAACACAGCTTACAAGCCCCCAGCAGAGAGGAGTGCGGGGTTTACTCACGAGGGGATTTATGAGAAATAGGAAGAAAAAAAAAAAAAGATGGGAGGAAGTGCGAAGAGGAGAGTGAAAGACAATGCTGAGCCTTTTCCAAAGCCAACATAAAGTGTCAGACACCCTTTTCCCCCCACCCCCCTCCCATTGGATACTCACCTGAAAGAAATGTTATAAATCTACCTGGTAAACTTCTGTGATAATGAGAGAGCTAACACTCAGTCATGGCTCGCTCTCATTTTGTCTCACAGCACCTCTGGCTGCATCTCTTCAAAAAAAGTGCCAGACAGCCTTTTACAAGGGCACCGTTCCCACTTGGCCAATGAATTTAACAGTCTGTGCCCCTAATTTCACTTCATGAAAAACTCAGGGCTGATATGGGTCCAGTCGAGCCTGGCCGCCCCCCCTGAGACTAACACCAATAAATTAGGCACAAGGAACCTGGTAACACTCTGTTACATAAACACTTGATGCTGGTATAATGAAGGGCTGTTTGAACTGATGCTTTTTGGGGTAAAACTAGGACGATCTTATCTCTCTGCAGGGAAAAGACTTTTTAAAATATGACATGCTATAAAAACCCAGGAATGACTCTTAATGCTGTGATTTAAGGATCAGCTCATGTAATAAATCTGAGGGGAAATCCTTAGATCTAACACACCTATACTAAGATAATAGTAAATTAAGTTCAAACACTTTGTCTAGAGACACTAAAAGTAATCTGACAAAATGTCTCTGCACATAGAAACATCTTGTTCTCTGTAGTCTGCACAAATGACACTTTTGTGAAGTAAATCTCCTCGCTGATTAACCACTGATGCACTCTATTAAACGGTGAATGGCTGGGGAGCTCCTGACTGCAGTTATTAAATTCACCTTGAGTAATAGTGGATGTAATTATCACTGTGGTTCTCTGATGACGACTGGTCGCAGAAAATGGAAGAAAAGAGCAGAAATGGGCGAAATATCCTCCCCGCGTTCTTTCCGTCTTGTACAAGTGAGAAACTCGGAATTTTCACACATGAATATTTTAAAGGTAATCTTCCATGAAACGTGATTTATACCTCATGGTGACCACTGTCTCCGTCCAGTCTGGCTGCCGGCTCTCCCATTCATCAACGCTGACCCAGCTGGAGCTCTGCAGTGCCAGCTTTGCCATAGCGATGCGATGCTCAGCCGGCACCAGACCTTGTTTTCCATAGCCGTCACTCACGGGCGACACAATACCAGCCACCACCTGGTACAGGCCTGAAGGAAGGGAAGATTAATACAGATTTCTGGGTCACGGCAGCTGATAAAGAAAGTGAATATAACTCAGTAGATAAAGTAATCTCTTAGACATACTGATGTTAATACTATTAATGCTTCATCAGATTTCAGTATATTTAATCTTTTTATTTTTTCAATATAATGCGATGATGGGGGCGCTTGATCATGGCAAAAAGTATCAAACAATTCTGTGACTTAGACCTCATACTCATACATATATGTAATCAATCTAAAGAGCTTGGAAAACATTTAAAGTGAGTGAGACTCAAACCATCAACAATCCAATCACACTCTGGTTGGGGGAAAACTTGAACTGTGCTCATCTTGAGTTTGAAATGGTTATTACAGATGTCTATGCAAATGTTTCAGCTGGAAATGAATCACAGTCATTTCTGATGGGAGCTCTCAGGCCAGTCAGCTGATGTCTTATAGGTAAGGGGTCAAAGGGAAACTTTAAGAGCATTAATGTTGCTGCACACTGAAACGCAGCACTGTGTGGAGATTTACAAAGCATCTTAGACTGAGAGAGCTGACTCAGTACCCGTATAATGCTCATGTTATAACGATGTGCTTTTGACCATGTGACTGGACTGGTGCCCCTATTTAGAGCCGATTTAGTATGTAAAAGTGCTTGTGTCGCTATACAGCCCATGAGTTTAGTGAGACTGGGGCCTGTGAGCAAAGAGTTTATTTCCATAACAATGACGCAGAAAGGCTGTAATCGTAGAAAAATGTAGCATTAAAGAAAGTTCAGATAATGTTTTTTGGCCAATCGGAGACCTTCAATAAAATCATAAAAAAAAGCCTTTGCAATTCACAGTTGGAAAATGTTTTAGTGCGGGAAAGCCACGATACTGTGACATTATTTTGTACATACTCCAGTGGGTATTTAAGCCTTTTTTAGTGGCTATGCCCAGTAGATTTTAACTCTGCAGAATAGGACACAGGAAGGTCCATGAAGCTATTGTCTGCTGCCGCCGCTAGAGACGAGTCTGAAACAGTAGAAACGCAACATCTGTTGCTATGTAAGTGACAAGAAAAAATGAAATCTGTCAAATGACTGTTAATGTCAAGCTTGGATGTTACATTGTAGGTTCACTGGAAAGTCACATGTGGTTACTATATTGGGAACTATAAATGGTTCTAACCTGTGCTGTGCATGTGGTCTTTGGCCAGTTCGAAAAGCCTCATGTGTTGGTTGGTGATTGGATTAAAAGAGCCGCAGGCTAACAAGACGAGTGGAACACGGTGGGTGGCCATCTTGGTTCACCCCCTCAGGCCGTGGTCAAAGAGACCTGAAGGGAAAAATAGAGATAAGTGTTAATTAGCTGACATCTTAGAAGTCAGACATCCACAGATAAAAAGTTAAGTTGCTAATGAACAGAAAAAGAGGGAGAACAGGAGGGAGGGCGAGAGAAACGATACAGAGCGAATAAAGAGATAAAAATGAAAGGAAGGAAGAAAAGTGCATGCGTGAGAGGAGAGGATGTAAGACTACCACAGGGTGAGGATATGATTAAATATTGCAGTGCAACCATGGCTGCCCTCTCTGAGAACTAATCGATTACCACGGACAGAAATCCCCTCCGAACACCGGTGAACCAACCGGCCAGGACTAACAACATAATAACAATAAAACGCCTCGTTTATTGTGTTATATATCTCGAAAAGAGAGTCTTCTGCATTTGTTTTTGCAGTCTTGAGCCAGATTAAATTAACTCTGTGTGACTCAAACCTGTATGAGTGCATTGGTAGTGTCTGTGACCCCAGGGAGACGAAGCCGTAGTGATACCACCCATTTAGAACCTGGATACCAAATGCAAGACGAAAATGCTGGCAAAAACCACGTTGGCATCATTTTGCAGGCGCAGGACACTGGAGGAGGGGATCAGCTGCAACAATGGTTTGTTTTCATGTCCACATTTGTGTGTGCACTGAGCCTGGAGGGAAATTAACACCATCCATGGTTCACGTTGATTCAATCTCCCACTCTGAAGACATCCTGCAAACATCTCTTTTCTTTTCTAAAACAGGGCCATATTTGTACCAGCATACTATATATAAAGTGGAATGTATTCGTCTATGTTATTACTGAAAGTGATTTCAATACTGCAGTGTACGGTTCTCCTTGTCGTGTGTTGAAAGGAGGAGTTGATCCTGTCACTGACAAACACTACTCTCGCTTTCACTGCGTACAAATGTCTTGAAAAGAGATAAAGTGGATATAACATAGATGAAATGTAAAGTTTATTACTATGAATCAGGTTAGTTTTAGAAAACATTATTTGACTACCCGAGCTATTAATTATTATACAATATTAGACAATACACAAAATTTAAGAAAATCAAAGTCTTAAAAAGACACTATTATTGTATTACGAATGAGTATTTTTTTTTCATGGTGACATCCCATACCCCTCCAGCTGTACAACCTAACCTCTATTCGATGCAGAACGGTATTCTAGTTCAGCCAGTATGAAAAGTATTTCATAAAAATATAACAATTTCAAAGTCAAAATACAATATTGTTGTAAAGATGTATGGGAACGATATGATATTATGCAAAATATCAATTCATGCAATGCACCAATAAAGTTAAAAATAAACTATTATTGTGTTTTTTCTTAATAGAACTAAATTATAGGAAATATAGACTTCATTAACCTCAAGGGAGATATGCTTTACAGCGGTGCTCCATGTAGAGTAGTAGTAATTCATAATAATTAGGATGAAAAAGAACAAAATATCAAAATATTAATATCAAATAAAGAACAACATTCCAAATATTTGCCCATATTTACATATTAAAACTTGGAAGTAAATAAATACAACATTACACAGAGAGGAGCTTGAGAGAGAGAGAAAAAAGTATTTCAAAATGTAAGTTGTAAAGTTTGATGGCCACATGAAGGAAGAAAGGATTTCCTCAGGCGCTTCCTGGTGCATTTTGGTGGAGTGAGTCTGTTGCTGAAGGAGCTCCTGATACTGACCAGGAGATCATGAAGAGGGTGAGAGACATTGCTCAAGAGGGACCGATAAATTAATTCTGTAATCCTACCAATTATCAAAGTCTACAACATCATTCAAACTGTAAAATGTTAGGTGACATTTAAATAAATGAATGAAACATTGCTTTATTTGTATCTATTATGGTACATAAGTCATTGAAATATAATAATAACATTATATTATATTTGTGAAGAATTAACGGTCTAAATTAAAATGTTTTTTTCCATTTTTTTAAGATGCACCTATATATATATATATAATCCAACTTCATTATGTTGAACACATGTACCTGAGGATACTGTAATGGAGATATATGCAGTTTATTACCTGCAGGATGGGTTATCATCCTGTTTTCAGCTTGTACTTACACAATGGCAGGTGATGCACAATCCTTATGTAAGCAAGGAGGGACCTTGATGTAAGACTGTGTGACTGTGTCAGTGTGACCCCGACCGGTAGCAAAACAGACTTATTATTATTCCTTGCTTTTTTCTACGTTTAGAAAACGTGAGTGACCGCATACTGTCGAATGCACTATTTTAAAATGAAACAATATAGCTGAAGCTGGGATATGACATTGAGCTGACAGCTATCAGAATTAGCTTTAGCAGGATAAACCTCCCCCTCAAAAAAACAAGGTGCAACGCGACAGTAAGGGAACTTGATGAGTGTTGATATGCAGCAAAAATGATTGTGCATTCACCCACAGATGTTAAAACATGCACAGTGATAAAGAGTAAGAAGTATCTAATTACCTTACTTTCACATGGTTGGTCTTCGCTGAGTGTGTCACATCTATTCCAGTCCCCTCGTTTTGAGGAGCTGCTGCTCGATGGTTCCGGAGAGCGATTCTGGCGAAAGTGCGACTCCTGCTGGGTAAAAATGGAACGGTAAAGCTGCGGCGCTCTCCGTGGTGCTGAAGGACATGCGAGATGTTTTTCCCACAAAATCCAAGGAATTACCTTTTTGTTTTTTTTTTAAGTAAAAAAACTATTATAAAGTTTCATTTCATTGATTACCTGACCTTTCACAGGGATACAGCATCAAACATAAACTGTTTTGCAGTGGGTAACCTTTCTGTGCCTGTTGTGCTTGTCACAGAAACAAAAAAGAAAATATTACCCATTATTGACTAACTGTAGAGCAACTGGCAACTTATTACAAGTAATGGCTGGACTGTAAATGACTTTTCTATGAACTGCTTCATGACAGAAATAACCTTTTAAGTAAATTTAAATAAATGTCATGGGACCTACTTGCAGTAGCCACGCGTATATATCACCAGAAATGAAATCACTAGAAAAACTGACTTTCTAATGTTGATGATTATAGTGACAGGAATTGGAAATGAAGTTGAAATGGGAGCAAACTGCGTACATGGCTTACTATTTCATCTGTTTTATTAATGTTGTCATTGTAAGTGTTGATCCTGATTAGAGAAAACTGACCACTGTCCTTCTTCCATATAAGTCCTGTATAACTTGGTCTGACCACTTGTCAGCTATATCCCCGGAAACAGCATCTGCACACAGTACATACACATCCTTATCTGAATAATCTCTATTTCTTATGCTTTGGGTCTCTTCATGAAAACGTTTCCCTGGGTGTTGGCTCCTCAGATTTGAGATGGCAAGCCCTCTGAGTAGCAAGATATACTGTATCTTAACTCCATCTGTAATAAACTCTCTGCATCATCCACGAGTTGAGTGAATTCCTTCCAGCTCCTCTCCAGAATATATTAAACAGATTCCAGTGGTAAAGCATTTGTCACCTATGGACTTTTCAGGTAAGCTATTCTTTATACCAGTAAAAGTAGGCTGAAATTCACAATAAATTAAATTATCTTACCATAATCATAATAATCATAATGAAAATCAAAAAGATCTATTTAGTGATTAAAAAACATTCCAAGCAAGATTGAATTTATTGACATGGTGAGAATCCTGCATTTCAATACATTTTGTTTCTTCTAAATGTTGATTATTAAACAGTCATAAATGGTTGGATAGTTTAAGAGGGATAAGTTGCTTAGGCCTGCTGAGCTGTACTCCATTAGCAAGTAAATGTTGAACAACCAACCAACCTGCTGTGTGAAACATTACATGTGAAATGTGCATTTGTCAATCGCAGAACAAGCAATATGTCAGAGGGAGCCATGGTGAATTCCTCCTGAGTAATTGCTGCCCTGATGGTTTGACCACAATTAGAAGCACAGTCTGCTCACCACACCACTTTCCCACTCTTGGCACTTTTCTGCTGTAACTTTGCTGCCATTACTCATGGAAACAGCCAGTTGGGAGTGTATGTGTAAGTAATTGCATGTGCATGTAAATCTGGTCCTCCGTGCCTGGATGCGAGTGTTTGTGTGTTTGTGCGCCTTCATGTGTCTTCTATCGTTGTTATCCTCTTAACTCACTTGAGGTCTGCCCTTTTCTCTAATCCCCAAAACACACACCCACACCCAACAGAAGAAGAAGCACAGGGGAATAATCGAAGAACATGTGGCAGTCAGGGTAAAAAAAAAAACAAAAAAACAACCCAGTGATTCTGCCACAGGGTGAGAACTGAAAGACTCAAATCTGTGAGGGGGAGTAGAACTGCACTGTTCAGATGCTCTTGTTGGGAGGATGCAGCTGGAAAAATATCACTGTGGAGCAGCTGCTACGTTTGATTATGAAAGGACTGTAGCTCCAAGGAAATACAAAACCACACCGTTCAGATTACCACTCAATTAAAGTGACATAATACGCTCCCCAGCCTCTTCATTAGGTACACTTGTGCAATCCAGTGCGATCCAGTAAAACTGATCTGCCATAAATTCTCCCTTTAAACGGCAGTGATGTTCAGTTTTGCTTGAAATTAGAACAGACTATAATTCTCCTGTCAGTCCATTTCTGAGGTTTTAGTTCATATAAGTGTTGAATTAATCTGTTAGTCTATTTTGACCACCCTATTAATCAGATCTTACCATGTCAATCAAGCACACTTAATAAGCTGGATGACAAATGTGTGTATTAAATGTTCTCCTGATGTGACCTGGATGCAAACATAGAGACGAAAAAAAGCAGACCTGTACCAATCTGAGCAAATATTAAAGAGAAATATTTGTTGAAGTTTAAATCCAAAGTCTGTTCAATACACCCATAAACTAGATAAATATGCACACATGCAATGAGAGACCACACACCCAATAGGAACACCCCATTAAAAGTTACACTGACTTAGCCACAGTGTCAAGCGGATCAGGAGACCTCAGCACTCACAGCCAGTGTGAGGAAATGCTGTGGATATGACAGAGGCTGGAAGAGGTGTTAATGGGGGACTAAAAAGCTAAATCATGCATTCACAAACGCCACCCTTTAGGACTACAGAGGGACTTCAGTGTTTGTGGCTTTCTCTTTAAATATACAGTCGCTTCCTTTTATGGACTGCGAGCTAC
>OMNM01049006.1:0-17046 GCA_900302745.1 Parablennius parvicornis
CAGGTTGTATTTCACTGAGTTTGACTAATTTTTCAACTTTGCCAGTTCAAAATCTAAAACATAGAATCAAACTAAATTGAAATAAGTGCATTGAGTTTTTTTGTTTGTTTGTTTGTTTGTTTTTTGAGTTTGTAGAACAACACTGTGTATTTTCTTGAGGTCATCACCCCAAACCTGAGCATGCAGATCAGCTCCATTGATTAAAATATAAAAATTGAGTGTTGCATGTCAAAAATCAGCATTGCCTCATCTGTAGAAGCAATACGGCGAGGGATAAATGGGGATACTGTGTGTGTGTGTGTGTGTGTGTGTGTGTGTGTGTGTGTGTGTGGTTTCTCCAGGGACCTGATCAAAGTGCTGAAGTGGTACGTGGACCGCATCGTTGATGCAGAGCATCAGGAGCACATCCAGCAGGTGCTCAAGGTGAGGCTCTCACAGACCGACACACTCCTGTTTTCCAGCTGTACTCTTCCCGCTCGCACTTTCTTTTTTCTTTTCTTTTCTTTTTTTTTTTCTTTTTACTGCGTGTACACAATCACCTACATTTCCACACAGCTACAATTAGAGCCTCCACACACATCCACCCACAAACACAAACAAACAAACTTGCTCCCCCTGACTGCCGCTCCTGCTAATTTATCTCCCCATCAGCAGTGAATGCATCATTCCATCTTCCCCTCCTCTCTCTATTACGCTGCATGCAATTTTAATCAGCAGAAACCTCTGGCGTTGGGAATCCACATCGCATTATTCTAATGACTCATGCAGATCCACTGTCAGTGAACGCCGCATTCTGAACTATGGCTTCCCATTTATCATTCACAGAATACGTTCCGCTCCAGACGTAAATGCTACTGTGTCATACAGTAAATAATAGATGAGGGATGTACTGCGGACATGTTTGCAGCGTTTTCACTGGCACGTGATCTGCAGAATGGCCTCTGACAAGGCTTTTGCAATGTATGTCTCGTAAAAGACTAAAGCAGATTAGCCAAAGCACTAATTGAAATGAACATTGGTATTTACATTAATGCATTGCTTGCTATATATTTGTAATATTTTTACAAAAAAAAAAAATTCAATCAGGAGAAGTGGAGCAATTATAGTCTTTGCATATATACATGTGTACTCATATGGACACCAAAAATAATTGATTCTTGTTTTTTTTTTCCTTTTACATAGAAATAGTCAAATGGAAAGAGATGGAAGTTCAAAAAATGTTTTATCCAACTTCACATTTTGTATGATGTAAAATAAATCAACTTGATAATAGTGTTTATGAAGTTACTTTACCATGAAGTTACTTTAGTATCATAAATATGAGAGTATGCATAAAGGTTAAAAAAAAAAGTGTTAATGTTATAAATGATTCTGATCAGTCATTAAACAAATAAGAAGTATTGTCATGTAAGCATAATAATATTGTAGGCATGTTTACAATATGGCTATGAATTGAGTTCTCCATTAAAGACAGTTATTACAAGACTTGGTTATTTCCTCTCATGCACTCACAAGGTTGAGTCAGTCTGAGTTATGGCTCTATTGTTAATTTGTTTTGGTGGCTAGATACAAAACTTCCGATTGGCTGCAGTGAGTAAATAATAAGAGTGTATTTATCATGCAACACTGTTGTCGTAAAGAGCTTCATCTACTGTTGTGGCTCACTACACCACCTTGTGGTGCAGTTTTGTATTGCAAGAGCAAGCTGCAACGTGGCACAAAAACGGATGACTTTTTGAATGTTGTTCGGTCTCATTCTTCTTATAACAACATACATTATTTTATAGGTCAGTTTAAAGCATAATTTTTTATGTCTTAATTTTATTGATAATTACAGATGTAAAACCCAAATTTGAGATCAAATAGTTCAGAGCCAGGTTAAATATTACAGTGTTCTTTGACTTCTTCCACCAGAGCGGAATTAACATTCATGCGACTTTTCATTAGCTTCACAAATGACAAATGGTCGTCTGTCATGTCCTCCAGGCCAGCGAGTACATCTTCAAGTACATCATCCAGTCTCGCCGGCTCTTCTCGCTGGCCACGGGAGGCCAGAACGAGGAGGAGTTCAGGGTCTGCATCCACGAGCTCTTCATGTCCATCCGCTTCTTCCTCTCGCAGGAGAATAAAGCCACCAGCCCGGTCGCACAGACGCAGGTACCTTCGTATGTCATGTGTTAAAATGTCTAAAACTCCTCTGGAAGTGTCGGAATCGTCTGCCTGCCAACACACGTAGCCGTGGCTGTTGACACTTGTGCACCACAACATGCTTCCTTCCTCCGGCACTCTTCTTAATACAGTTGTGATAGGTGGAAAAATTGGCTGTAATTGAATTTCACAGTGCCAGAGGGTGTGGAGGCAGAGGAGGAATTTCTGTGGCAGCTTTTCATTTTTTTTTTTTTTTTTTTTTTCCGGTGGGAGGTCCGCACAGCAGGGTGGCCGCCTTCACAGATTTCAAAAAGGGACCAAGCTAAATGAGCTAAAGACACCAGAGATAATTCTTATTACACACCAGGAAACAGAGGCGCGCGTGTGTGTAGTTGTAGTAGGTGTACACAGCTGTGGAAACATACCTGCATTTTTGCCGAGTGTATGTGTGGATTTGTGTTCCTGTGTGTGCCGTGTTTGATGTTTCTCTCTTTGAACGATGATCCCATCCTTTAGGATTTATTTTCTCACCACACACACACATATATATGGACCCTCTGACATTTTTTTTTTTCTTCTACTTTTTCATTCATCCATCATCTCAACGATTTATCAGATTTGTCACAGTTGACTGTGAGCGAAGGCAGACACACCGGTCAATCACACGACAAACACGGTTCCAAACACACTCGTATTCACACTCGGAGGCGATTTGCAGTCACCAAATCACCTCGAATGAATCTTTTTGAACTGTGGGAGGAAACGGCAATACCCAGAGAAAACCCACACAGGCCCAGACTCTAATTGGTTTTTTTCTCGCGCGAACCCCTTCACCACTATCTACTCTGTTTATTCGTCAGATTATCTTTTCACAGCTCATTTGAACATCATCCACTCCATTTGTGTCTTGCCTGAACAGTTTCTAAACCTCAGTTTCATCCCTCAGCTGACAGACGATCGAGATTAATCTCTTTTCACGACATAACAACGCGGTACAGGTCGAGCTCATGGTAATCCCATTTTTATCTGCCACACGTGAAGCTAAACTGGGATAATATCAGCGACTGTATGCAGATCACTTCAATTAGTAAGGGCTTGTCAATAGGTGGGATTTGCCTTGAGGAGCAGGCTTTTCTAAATGATGAGAGGACATTTCAAGTGGTATTATGTTTAAACTGGTTTTAGGCGGCGAGCCGTCCAGCTGTCATTGGACAGTTCATTTTCGAAAAAAAGCCAAACGTGTTACTCAAAGCCTCTAAGATATGAGTATAATGTCCATTACTACTTTTAACCGTCTGATTTTGATTGAATCTATCTTTTTTCGCTGAAGTATAGAGAATAATTGGCTCAAGTACGCAACGCGTACCTGACTTCCAGGTTTGTGTCATGCCCAGTGACGAGCAACCTGATTGGTCAGTTGATACCATTGACCAATCAGAGGCCGCCTTTCAAAATGCTGTTCGTAATTCTCTGGCCCATCTTGATGCGTTCAAATGCTGAAGCAGAGAGGAAGAATTTTTTTTATCCATTTCTGCGTAAAACCATGAAACTCAAGCAAATTGAATAATTTTATACAATATTTTTGAATATTCTAGCTAAATGTATAATGTTGTAACTCAAAATAAATCGCTTTTTTCAACACTTCCTAAGAAAAACTTCTATTTACTGGCTATTCTCTGTAATTCCGGTGGAAAATGCCAACAATAGCAGACGCAGACAAACACACACACACAAAGGGACTCCGCTTTAGTTTTCAGCCGTCTTCATGTTTCAAGAGTGCAACGAGAATCTGACACGACTTGACAGCGGAGAAAAAAAATCCTCTGACAGCCAGACGCAAACAAGTGATGGACAGCAATCCCGGCAGACCTCCACAGTAATCCACGTAATCCCCCGACCTGCCAGAGAACCAACCACATCCAGTCCACCGCGCCGCTCTTGTTTTCTCGAGAAAACATCTCCCCGCTCACACAGTTTGAATATAGAGCGTTGTGTTTTTCTATCTTGTACAATATGACAGAATTGTTGCATTTGTCATTTTACCAGGCTTTCATAGTGGAGCTCCACGAGAATACCACTTGTTTACAATAAAACACATTCATGCATATTCATAATCTAAACTCGCAGCTCGGTTTTTCCTTCTTCTCGATCCTCATGGATCGTGTCTGATGGTACGCGTTACCCTCCCAGGCGGTGTTCCTGCGAACGTTCCCCGCAATCTACGGCGAGCTGCTGAAGATCTTCACGATCCGCGAGGTGGCCGGCTTCGTCAGGGAGACGCTGGGCAGCCTGCCCACCACGCTCCACGCCGACTGCCCCCTGGAGGCCGTCAAGCTGCAGTGCATTGCCAAGACGGTGGAGAGCCAGCTTTACATTAACCCGGGTAAAGACCCGCGCGCGTGTTGTTTTGTGTTGTTTTGTGTTGTTTTGTGTTGTTTTGTGTTGTTTTGTGTACATGTCGAGGTGTGTGAGTAATTACTTGCTTGTAAACACGCTGGAAACAGCCAGCGCAGGAGGATTAGTGGAAAAAAAGAAATATAAATAGTATGAGAAGCACATGGTTCAAACAAGATTTATCCAGTTGATACATAAGATAATCATTAATTCTCTGTTATTGCTTCATGTTGCACTGTTTTGAATTTGATTTATCCATCTAAGAACACACCTTAGATAATTGCGATTGCACAGTGAACCTCACTCCACGTCATTAAATTGTTTTTTATAAACGAAACAAATTACAGTGACATTGTTTTATTTTCAGCGTGTTCCCAAAGGCACGGAGGAAAAACATCCCTCACCCAAATCACATTATTGCTGCACAAACATCACATTAGATCCTGTAATGACACTTAAAAACTACATTAAGGAGGCGGAGGAAATGAAGAACAATGCATTTCATGTGTGTTTATTTGACGCTTTATTTTTATTTTTTTTATTATTTTTCTTGGGCGTGTTGCAGAATCCCGATGCATCCTGCTTCCCGTGGTGCTCCGAGTCCTCCAGGCCCACATGCAGGAGCAGAGAGACCTGGTCATGTGCGCACGTATCCTCACCAGCATGCTGTCGCTCCTCAAGAAGGAGGAAAATGGCACCGCGGTGGGTATTCGCGGAGAAGCCGTCATCATTTCCCAATCGAGTGGTTAACATTTTGGACGGGAAGCCGATAAGGTCACATCATTGTTAAATAAATATGTTAAGTTTTGAATATTTAATCATTTTGTCAATCTCAAACTGATCCATAATTGCCACCATAATGTTGATCCTCAGGTGCTCCGTGACCTTTTTGGTTTCCTTAGAGCTTCAGCTCACATGGGAATTGTAAAGTTAGTAGCGACCACTAATGTAATACCGGCACAAAGAAACCCAATAAAATATATTTTTGTTCTATTTGCAGTACACAATAGTAAATGACAATGAGACTGTACAGCATATTATGAATCGTAAACGAGTGAATATTACGACTATGCCATCAACTGTACCTTTTTTTGATGAAAAACTTAAAAAAAACAGAACAAAACTGCCCAATTATTTTATTTTCCAGAATAGCAGCCTTTTATATTTTTACTTTATTAGCTACAGCGTTTATGTTGTTGTTTTTTTTTTAATGCCACTTCAAGGCAAGGCAAATTTATTTATAAAGCAACATTTAAACACGAGGCAGTTCACAGTCCTTTGCAAAGAAATAAAAGAAATACATTAAAGCTAGCAATGAAGAATCTTAATCCCCCAGTTTTACATTTTACTGAGTCTTTCCTATGACCACTGTCCATACAGTCCACTTTGGGATCCCATAAATCCTTTGGATCAACTTTACTCTGCACTTTTCCCAAAAGGTGTTTGGTGTCATACTCACCTACAAATAATAATACGTCCCCTTGTCAAGCTACGACAACCAGGTTCCTTCACAAAACAAAGGACTTGCTCTCCTATTCTAAAATAGAAATAATTCATTTCTACATGAGTGGAGTAACTACATGCATCAAACGTATAAATAATAAATATTTTAACCTAAGCGGATCGACTAAAAAATGAATCCGTCCATCAATTTCAAGGAGCAATTGACAATAATTACGCCATAAAGCCACAAATCATAATAATCCACCAATAATGTAGAGATCTGAATTTTTTTTGCAAAAATTTGCATGAAAATTGGCTAAAATATTTTATATTATTGGCCAGTTATTACAAGTTATTACACATTATTACAAGTTAATACATGTGTATTATCTTAAAAACGGCTCAGGAATGCAAAACAAATAAGATTTTAGGATGTGAATGCTACAATGCTGACGCAAATTTGTCCCTACACGATAGATTTTTTTTTTTTCTACTGCATGTTGGATAATATTTAGTGTTATATATTATATAGTGTTCAAAAGGACAAGAGGCTGGTCGATTAGTTGGTGTGTTTACTTTTTCCTCAATTTTACAACCTCATTCAGGTTACATTCACATTTAGAATAAATATTTGCAGGTAAATAAGCCTTCTACAAACTCTTCAAAGTCACAATAAGTAACTTTCACTCTAAACGACATGTCTTAACACCAGTAGTGCATTAGAACTATGACCGTTATAAGTGGAATAAGTCTAAAGCGGGTGGAAACTGCAGGAAATAGTTGCACGGCGTCGTCACAGCCCGTACGTTGCAATAGCAGATTGCTTTGTTTTGTGTATATGGTCAATTAGTCTTGGTAATGGGGACATTGGCAGCTGTGCAGTTCAGTAATGAGACCCATCAATTTAACAGTGGCCATTGTCGAAGTGACAGTCACTTTGAGTGTGCATGGGCACTTGCGTGTGTGTTTTACCTTCATTTTGGGGACATAAATCTGTTAGCACACGCCACAGTCGAACCCCACATGATGTAAATGAAGAGATTCAAAGATGAATACATGTTTCCAGGTGAGATAAAGTTGGTGTTCAGTCGAAGGTCAAGTGAAAGAAAATTAATGTAAGTCAATGTAAATACCTGTTTGAGTGTGTATCGTGGCTTCCACTGTTTGTTGCCAGAGGGGCAGCTCGTGGTAAAGGCACCCAGAAAGACACACACACACGCGCACATGCACACACACAGACTGGCACTGTATCTAAAGGGAAGTGACAGCAGTGGCAGCCAATGTGCCAGTGAGGCTCCTTCTCATTATCACTCTTTCCAAGACCTGTCTGTCTTGTCAGGGGTAGAGACTGGACACACACACGTAAAACACACACACACACACACACACACACACACACACACACACACCGGTTTATCCGCCACTCTCTTTGAGTTGCTTTTAATCCCTAGCTGTCGCTTCCTCCTTTGTGTTTCAGCTCCTTTCATCCTTTCCCCATTCTCCTCTTCATTCGTGAACCTTTATAAGATTTGAAAAGTTCCGCGTCACCCGGAAACTTTCGGTTCTTCTTCTCACTTTCTCAAGACTCGTTAAAACAATCATTGAAAATAAAAAACTAAAACAATTACACAGTAGCAGACAGAAACATAAGGCATGTGGGCCAAAACCAGATCACAGGGGACTCCAATCTGGCCAAACCACCAAGCAAATGCTAAAAATGTCAACGAAAATACAACACTGCAGACACAACACTGTGACCTGAGCTGAGACGTCAGTCATATCACCCTACTAAACAAACTAGCCTCACTTTCATATAATATTTGTTGACCTTCCTATCAGAATTGTACTTGATTTTGTGGTTAAAAAAAACCCCAAAACAAACACACATATCATCAAATAAGAGCCTATTTTCAGGAACTTCAGCATTGTATCACACTTTATTCACAGATTTTTCAAAATTCAAATTGCAAAAGTGGATTTGCACAAATTCACATGCACTTGAGGATTTAGTTTCCAGACTAATAAAGTGATGCGTTGAATGTGATTAACTCTCCGAAAAGGCAAACCTGTCATGTGAAATTTATTTGGCAGTGGGTGTGTCCCTGTTGTGCAGGAGCCGGTGGTGTCTGAGGAAGTGGAGCTAATTGTGGAGAGCCTGCTGGGAGTTCTGCTGAGGACCATCCTGGAAATTAGCAACAGGCCCCAGCCTGCCGGACCAGCCATGAGACTGCAGTTCCAGGATGTCACAGTATGTGTCTTTTCCGTGTGCAATGCCTGTGAACGCATGCACAATGTCTCCTGCATTAATTTGTTCTGGGACCAACAAAATGAACAGGAGTAATTAGAGTGCTTTAAATTGTGCTGCCGCTTTGGTGATTTAATTTTCACTGACATTATTAATACTAATGCCAATAATTAAGGTTTTATGACGGGGACACAGTGTTAGCCGGTTGTGGTGAGGCGGATGTTAATGAAACCGTCATCACCCCTGGAGGAACCGAAGGAGGGTTTTTGCAAATAATAAAGTCCTGAGTATGTTGCTATTAACTGAACTATTGAAGATTAATAAAACAGTATATGCTCAAATAATCAGCACAATGAGATAAAACGAGCCTCGAGTAGAATAGAATAGAAGAGGAATAGAACTTTATTTATGTAGCACCTTTCACAAACAGAAAAAGTAAAACAGAGATAGTATCATTAAAATATAGAGAAAAGAAAAATGTACATAGTTATACAAAAAAGTACAAGTTCAAGCTGTACAAAAGTACAGCTAAAGGTCAAAGGCCTGTCTGAATAAAAATGTCATCATTTTTATTTTACTTTTTTCCATCTAATGAGTAACCATGAGTCAACTTACATTTTGCATTGTGTTCCTTTAAAGTGCTATAAAATTGGTCCCAGTTCTTGTGTTTTTGACCTCATAAAGGGACACAGTGGGAACATTAATATAATTTATTCATGTAAAATATGTGTTTTATCCCAGAGGAGCATTGTTTTCCACTAATAAACAAGACTGGTGACCCACTGTAAACACCAGTCATTTGTATAATGGCTCTAACTGCCACTCTTCTTCTTCACTCTATATAACAGTGAGGGAAATCGCTGCACTTAATTTGATGACATGCACTTTCAAGTGACACAAAAAAAAAAAACCCAGAAGAAATGAATTATTTAGTATTTATTTCCTGACAAGATCTCCCTGCCTTGTTCCTTGTTTCTTTGAGTTATAGTGACACTCACAAAGTTTCCTCCTTCTCGCTATCTGTTGACCTGTCAGGGGGAGTTTGTGGCCTGTTTGTTGGCGCTCCTGCGACAGATGAGTGACAGACACTACCAGCAGCTGCTGCAGGCGTTCAGCAGCAAAGACGACCTGAGGGTAAGATCGGAACATTTTGGTTTTTTTCTCATCTCGTTTATTTTGCCTCAGTTTCTTGCTTCGTCCCCGGCAGTGCTCCTCTAAACTCTCTACCTTTGTTTGTGCATGACACAAAAACAAAAAATGTATAATATGTATTTGTTTTCCTCAAACATTGCTAAACTTAAAAAAAAGTTACTTGCAAAATATTGACTCGTTAGGAAACATATGTCGCTGATTAGTGACATTCATTCGATACAGTTTCATCATAGGAGCGGCTAAGTTTAAGCAGTTTAATAAAAGAAATAAAACAAGAATAAACATGGTTGTGATGCTTTGGACGTGATGAAACTTCAATGCAACTGTTTATTTTTCTAATTGCTTGATTTCATTCAGCAAAAAGTAGCCTGACTACACTGTTTAGAAATGTGAATCCTATCATTTCGTGTCAGTGTTGGAATATTTTCTGCAAATATTTCTGAAAGCAAATGAGCAAATTCAGTGCTTTGATTCTACAAAACATTCTACTCAATAATAAAAGCTTAGTCAAATGAAGATTTGTAATGAAGAGAATGATGATTTAGTGAATATTCAAACGGCAGTCAGGATTGTGCGTTTCAGCACCATGGACAGAGACACAGGAAGATGAAGATGGTGTACTTGTGTTACGTTTATCGTATCATTTCTTTTTTATGTCGAGCTGTTCACACTTAAAACATTTAGTTTGAGTCACGTGAAATCAGATCCAGTTACCTATATTTGGAGGTGCAGACGATGTTACAAGCAACAAGGAAATCTTCTTTTTGTAGTTACCATTTTTCGCTGTGTTGAATTGTTTTGACTTTGTGTATGATTAAAAAAAAAAATTTTTTCCACTTGCACGAAAAAACGAAACGAAAACAGATGCAACAGAGCTCTTAAGCATTGTTGGAGGATTTCTGTTGCATATTAAATGTTTTCAAAGTGAAGTATTTGCTATGCAGGAATAAGTTGATAGTGGCGACTGCAATATAAGCTCAGCCTCACCTGCAACATACATGTTTTTTTTTTTTTTGTTTTTTTTTTCTGTAGAGTTGGGAGTCACACCAGAAAGTGTAGTTCATGTTATTTCTTTGTGTCCAGTGCTGACAAATAGAGTATATGATGACCTGTAAACCAGGAGTATCAGTCTCATTTCGATTCAGAGGATACCTATAACCCGAATTGATCTCAACAGGGATAAAACGATAATATCAGTGCTTAATAAACCCCAAATCTGAACAATTTGAATGTTATAATGTGTAGAAATGTACACGTTCGATGCATGTTTGAAATCAAACGAGTAGTTTTAGCCTGTAAGCTGCATTTGATGGACTTTCTCCACATTCGACTATGAACAACATGACATTTTGTATTTCATTCGATGAATCTATGCGCTCATGTGGATCTGGAAATGGAAAAGAAGATAGATGGAGTATGACTAAACGTCACCTGAAATTCCACTGATATGCTCTGTGTTTGTGTTGCAGGACTATCTTCTTCATATCTTCACAGTCTTCAGAATCCTTATCCGCCCAGAGATGTTTCCTAAAGACTGGACTGTAATGCGATTGGTCACAAACAAGTAAGACGACACACATTTTTTACTTAGCTAGGGAGATATTTATATAGAGAATTCAGATCATAGACATTAGATATTAGGTGTCCCAAACTTATCAATGTAAATATCAATCGGACAGTTTTCATTGTGGAGCTATGTCCTCATATTAACAAGAGGGAAAAAAACCCATTCGTAATGTTTCTATATTTCAGAAGAGGGTGTGATTGTGATGTAAATTGCTTACTAAAAAAAATGAGAGTGAATCCAAGGTTAATGTAATGTTTCATTTTGGGAACAAACAACTGTGACACACAAAAGTCAATGAAGTGCTTTTTATTCACATCGTCATGAAGGTCTATTTATTCAAAGTGGGAAAAACAAACCTGAATTCTCTGACAATATCACATATTTCTATTTTATTGGTATTTATGCCAGAAAAATTTAAAAAGAGAAAACCACTTTGGTCTTTTTTATGTTGTTCCTTAGTATTCATATCCGTCCTTTAGCACCGTGCAATGTCAGTGCCAATGCCTGCGTTATTTCATATCACTCATCAAAAGGGCCACTCCAATGCAATGCGGAGGGTTGACGGGGAGACATTTACCTTCAGGATGACACAGTAACCTCGCCGTGCTTCGCTGCGTTTCTGTCTCTCTCGCTCTTGTTCTCTCAGTGTCATCATCACAACCGTCCTTTACCTCTCCGACGCTCTGAGGAAAAACTTCCTCAATGACAAGTTCGACTACAAGGTAGGAGGCGCTATGACTGTTTGTGTGAAGATCAATGGGAATACAACTGCTTTCTTATTCAGAGCTGCTACCGTTTGAAAAGTCGTCCACTGGAACATGAGCAGATATGCATGAAAGTTATCAATTTATTGGGATTTGGCAAAACTGTGACAGTGTTTTGTGCTCCAGCTAATATTGTTGATTGGAAGCTTGATGCAGACCAAGAAATCAACTGAAGATCAAAAGTTAATAACATACGGAGCCTTTAAAAAAAAAAAAAAAAACACATAAAGACACAAACGAAATTGTAATAAACTACATCTTAATTATTGAATTAAGACTTTTGTTATTACTCATATGAATTGACAATTCATGTTCTTTATATAAATAGTCTGTAAGAACTATTTGCTCACACAAGTACACTTTTCCCTTAGAAAATATCTATTTATTCTATTATTCTTTTTAAATGCCATAGAAAAAAATGGTGTTAAATGATGGCCTTTCTTTCCTGAGTTTCTGAAAACTGAAGTTTGAAAGGGACTTTTTTGTGGTTTCTCATATTGAAACGTTTATGATTTTCTGCTGCTTTCAATTTCCAGGTGTGGGACTCGTATTTTTATCTGTCGGTAATATTTATCAACCAGCCTTGTCTTCAGCTGGAGTCCTTTTCACCCTCCAAGAGGAAGAAGATACTAGAAAAGTGAGTGCTGCTTTTACACGCGCACACACACACACACATACACACACACACTCCTGTGTGAGGTACATTGTACTGTTATCACCAAGGGTGAGGTTATGATGAATAATCGTATTGAAACCAAATCTTCCACTACTGTCTCACTAACAACAGGAAATGAATTGTGTCTTATACAAAGAATTGGTGAACAAATCCGTGATTGGCTCAGACTAAATGATTTCGACCAATGAGAATGTGAAGTGTGGACTTGATGAAGAAAGATAGTGAGTATATAATCTTGACTGTTCAGCGGATACCAAAAAGACTATGCAAGTTGATTTTCATTAAAAATGTCAGATTTATTCCTGGTCTACTTAAGAATGCATTTATTTGTACAGAGCTTTTCAGAAATACTCACTTTACATAGACCCATTATAAAATCAGTACACATCGAAAAAACAAGTCGTAGGAACATAATAATAATAGATTGGCACTAGGTATTAAAAGCAGTTCTGAACAGGTGAGTCCTATTATGTTGCTCTTGTAGAATATGTAGCTAAAGTGGATTTCAAATTGGTAGAAATTGCTTAAATTGCTCCAACTTCCTCCACACATTTCCTGTTGCCATCCCTGAACCCTGCCATCCTGACCTTCAGTCAAATCATATTTGTACTTAAAGTGACTTTTATTTCTGGAGTAAATCTACAAACAGGATGAGATTCCAAGCAGTACACAAAGTGTACTCTCACCACTCACCATGCACTTCTGCAAAGTGTCTCCCAGTACTTCTCATCTCAACTCTCATCCTTTGTCATGCAGGTATGGAGACATGAGGGTGATGATGGGCTGTGAGATTTTCAGCATGTGGCAGAATTTAGGTAAGTTGATATTAAAAAGAATAATAAAACATTAAAAAAAAAAAAAAATCAAGGTTCAGTTCACATATTTGACATGTACTCTTCAAATCCTCAATATGGATTTAGACTCCTGATAGAGAACACTCACGGCTGAATGACTTTTTTTTTTTTACGTTAGATATCTCCTGCATTATTTATTTTGCATATTTATTGCTTTTCTGAAACACAAGTGCAGCTCTGCGAGGCTGTGTGATGTTTCAGCATCAGCAAAAGTGAAGGCAAATAAACTGTACCTGAGCTAATGGAATCTAAAAAAAATAAAAACCACTCGGCCAGTTTTCTTTATACCTAGTTGTTTCCATGGCAACAAGCTATGACCTTTGTTCTGATTTATGTGGATGTTTTTGTTCTTGTCTGAATTTGTGTAGCTATATTTATTGATCATTATTTTTGCTGTTTTTATGTTTATTTTGGACAATATGATGTGCATGTTGAATGAACTTTATTTTGTATTTTAAGTATTTGATTACTTTACCCGAACTGTGATTTTTTTTTCTAATAAAAGTCTGAATTTAATCTAAATGATAGAGATGAATGCACTTCAACCAAAGGGAGCAGGTTTTCCTCGTGAGGGAAGTTTCTGAAAGTTGTGACATGAAGAATGTCATGGAGGATGAAGTGAAAGCTCATATTTTTTGTCTTGACCTCCGTCGTCTCTTCAGGGGAACACAAGTTGAACTTCATCCCGGCAATGATTGGGCCCTTCCTGGAGGTGACACTGGTGCCGCAGCCCGATCTCAGAAATGTCATGATCCCCATCTTCCACGACATGATGGACTGGGAGCAGAGACGAAGTGGCAATTTCAAGCAGGTTTGCTGCTCTGGTGGAGAAATAAATTCACTTTCCGAAAATTGATATGCAGCCGTGACTTTAAATGTAGCTCACTGGAAGCTACAATCCCATCTTGACCCGATCAATCACTGCCCATTCACGTATTGATGGATAATCTCCAACAAGTAACCGCCACATTCTGGACAACGGCTCATTCAGAGTTACTGCAAAGTTTGATAATAAACTAGTAATGCTGCCCTTTTGGCTCCCATGTTCCTTAAAAGATTGAAAGTCAGAATAGGTCTTTCTTCACAGACTTCTCCAAATTATTCATGCCACTTCATACCCTTTTACGAAAAGCTGCAAAAATCTTATTGCTGTTTATTAACTTGAAAACATGACTTCTAATGTAGAAGGTTGCAGAAAATCCCAGTTTCAGGCAATAATACAACATGTACACAAACAACACATAAGCTGCCGTGTTTATTCCTCTTGTGGTTTACGTGCCCCAATTTATGCAAATGTTGGTACTTTTCAGAGGATTATTATTATCTTGTGTTTGAATCGTTGATTTGGAATCCACAGAAGAGAGTAATGTAACAGTATCTTCAACCAAGTGCTGGTTAAAATTATATAGCAAGCACGGAATCCTCTTGTCAGCTGTGTTATTTGTGACTATATATCTTGTTTATGTGGCTACAATCTGGACATTTTTGAGATGCAAATTCATTTTCCATAAATTCTCATCATGTTTTCAGAAGAACTAGATTTTCTGGAGAGACCGGTTATTGGGAGCACAATTCATGCAAATTTCAACAACGTGTCCAGCCAGAAATTGTGTGTGTTGGGTTACTAGATCAGTTGTAGTTTCCTTGGATTATATATCTGGATTTGAATATTTTGACTCATTAAAAATGGAAATTAAGATGTAGAATTGTGTAAAGATAACAGACTCCGACACACGGCGCTCTTCCATCTGTACTTTTCCTCATTTTCGTCAAACTGGCGTCTTTGTTGAGATTAAATGTTGGTTTTTTTGGGGGGGGTTTTTCCTCACAGGTGGAGGCGAAGCTGATTGACAAGCTGGACAGCCTGATGTCCGAGGGCAAAGGAGACGAAACGTACAGGGAACTTTTCAACAGCATGTGAGTTTATGAAAGAAAACTAAAAATAACAAATGAGAGATTAGTCAATGAAAATTTTTTTTCGGGAAGATCTTTTAAGAATAAAATGTCAAGGCTCATCAGAAGGTTGAAAGAAAAAAAAAAGACCAGAGCTGCCACCTTACAACAATGGCCGTTATGAGTCAATGTGGACAGAGGCCACTTTACAGGGAAGGACGGCGTCAAATAAAACGGTCTATTGAAGCAAACGATGAGTCTGTTTTCGTCGCAGCTCGCACTCCGTTTACCTCAGTGAACGGCTGTTCAATCGGCCGAGCGTTCGCCTTATGAAATTAACGTTTAACCCTGAAGACCCACAGAGCCGGGATAACCTCGTTATAGTTCAAAGAAACCTCCTTTCGCCTTGATAAAAAAAAAAAAACAAAAAAAAAAAAAAAAAACAGTTAAATGGGCGAGCTAGCTTTCAGAGCGAGGCGCTAATAAGAAAAGTGGCTTTTTGAAATTGGAGGGTTTCACCTTTCCTTTTTTAAAATTCGCAACCTCCCTCATGAAAGCAGGCGGCGGGTAGCGCCGCGTTTGAAGTTGTTTATTTGAAGGTGAATGATAAAGTGATGACGAGCGGTAAGTAATGCGTGTTTGATCACCTTCATCTTCACTCACGCCTCCTCCGTGGCCAGACTCCTTTTTGTCCATTCTGTCCTTGTGTTTCCACGTTTGTGCTTCCTGCATGCTTAGTGTTTCGCACATGCTATTTATGTGTGTGTGTGCGCAAGTGTGTGTGTTTGTGTGTGTGTGTGTGTGTATGTGTGTGTGTGTGTGTGTGTGTGTGTGTGATTTACACTTGCACATTTCAGTGTCGACCTCCGCTACAGACAACTAATATTTGGACTCCCTTTCATTTCAACTCAAATTACTTGTGGAAAGCAAATCCATATTTCTGATTCACGTACATACTGTGTGTCTTCTTCTACTATCACACAGATGTAAATCTGCCTGATCTTTGATGAGGATTTTTATCAATTTGCATCTGCTTAAAGTGTGAATTGTCTTTCATAGTCGATCATACTCCTCCTCACCGTTGTAAATGTGAAACATGACAGATTGTTATACTGCTGCATACTATAAGAGCTTCATATTTCAGCCCCTCCAGAAGGTCACACGTTTGTGTATTTAATACAAAAGTAATACAACTTTAATGTATTTAAACATTACATTGAATCAGTGACACTAAATACTAAAGAAAACACCTCACACTTTCTGAGATAATTCAGCAGAATGTGCATCACAGAAGCTCTGTTGATTAAATTAATTCTTTTTTAAACAGCTGGAATTATAACATGGCCATCTCGTGGCGAGTTTCTTAAGAGCAAGCATAAGTTGCTCTTGCAAACTGATTGATGTTTTTTTTTTTTTTTTTGCTCATTTAAACTAAACTAAAGGTGTATTCTGCATCAATCTTTGCAGTTTGCACCACACGCCTGACTAGTTTTTATTCAGGGTGCTTCTTCTACTCAAGGTCAAGACTTAACCTGAATATTAAAAAAAGAAGTTTTATATCTCGACAGCCGCCAAAACATCCTGTGAAATCCTGGAGGGACTGACATTCAAACCAGATCTCTAATCTGTGCTACAAGTAAATGCATTAGGATTTAATAAGACAGATGTTAAGTTTATGCTGCTTTTTTTTTTATGTTTTAAACTGTTAAACTGTAATTATTTCTATCTGATTTAGCTATTTTTTAATGAGTTTTCCTCTTTCTAACTCCACTAACCCCTAAACTAAACCTGTGTGAGTGTGTGTGTTTGTGTGTGTGTGTTTGTGTGTGTGTGTGCTGATATTAATCATATTAATATTAATTTATTCCGCCTATGCTTCCCGCCTGGAGTAGAATTCCTCTGTTTGGTCC
>OMNM01049008.1:0-15364 GCA_900302745.1 Parablennius parvicornis
AGATGGAGAGCCAGTGAGTAGATGATAAAAGGAGGTGATATTGAAGGGACAATGCAGGGAGGGGAATCGAGTTAGTTTCATAGGATCTGAACAATTTTATAAGCTTCTGAGGAGTTTTTTATGACTAATGCGCGACAGAAAAAAACTCCTGTGTCATAATAAGACTGCAGGATATGAAGTAAACATGCAACAATGTTGTAGAGTGTTGCAATCATAATATCATTCACAAAAAATACAGTCACTACTTTGTTTTTCTCTGATTTTTGTGCTTCTGACTTCTGCACTGTGGCCTATCATGATAAATAATCAAGACTGTCTATCAAAATTTTGGACGGGTTAATAGCATTTTTTTTTGTGAATTTGTAGTAATAGCTTTTTTCAATCTGAATTTGCCGGCCATGTGAATGAACAATTGAATAAAACGTGATTTATAAAAGCTCATACAGCTCCTCTACATTACACATGTTGATATCACAATAACAATACAATTGCGATGTAATGGGATGCCCTAACATCAAACCATATCCACACACTCTCGCAGAGAACAATAAGCTATAAGCATTAACAATGCCGAGCACACTGACATTCGTTAGATTGATTGAATCAGCAGTTCTTATAACTTCTTTATAAAAACAAGAAATATATCAGTTGGTTACAAACCATATTGCTATAAAACTAAATTCTTTCCTTCACTCTTGCAGGGCGATCCTGGCGAGGACGGGAAAACTGTGAGTTGTTTTTTTTTTTTTTTGTGTGTGTCTTATGCTACGACAGCAGCGAAGATAAATCAGCCTTTCTCTTGTCTCTTTGTGTGGTCGTGGATCGTTATGACGGATGGCACCTCTAATATTACAACCTCCCCTTTGTGTTTCCTGAACTCAGGGCAATCAAGGACCCCCCGGCTTCCCCGGGACCCCAGGAGACCCCGGCCTCAAAGGAGACAAGGTAGAACAACAGAATAAAAACCCAGTGACGAATGGTGACCGAGTCAGAAGTAGAACTCTCACAGCTTTGTGTGGATAAATCGTCTGTACTGACAGACTTTGTGATGTTGTGTTTTGTGTGTAGGGAGACCGTGGAGAGGGTCCACCAGGCGCCAGGGGGCCCCCGGGACCTCCCGGACCACCGGGTACAGGATTCAGATCTGTGAGTCGACTGCAGGTTGTGTGATGATCAGCGACGAGTGTCGGCGTGTGACTTTAATCCATGTGTTTCAGACCTTTGTGGACATGGAGGGTTCAGGAATCCCTGATCTGGAGTCTCTCCGGGTGAGAAACACTCAAAACTTCACGCCACAGGTTCCAGGTGAAGGACTGGTGAGTTACCTCTCAGTCTGTGTGTTTTGCGGATGTAGGGACTCCCAGGTCTCCCTGGTCCCCCTGGTCCTCCAGGTCCCCCCGGTCTCTCCACAGGCGGCTCAGCAGCGAGTTCGGGAGCGTTTGGACCACCGGGAAGAGATGGGGCGCCCGGTCAGCCTGTGAGTATCAGTCTTCTCTAGTGTTTTCAGAAACGAACTGTTTCCTGAACTGATTCAAAACGATAGCAGAGTCTAACCAAATCAATCCCTCCTGTACATCTTCACATAAACCTTTGGCCTGTAGGGCTTGGCCGGTTTACCGGGTACTGATGGCGTCCCAGGAACTCCCGGAATCAAGGGAGAGAAGGTAATATGTTTGGAATAACAGCTCCTGTTTGCTAAAAAAATCTACTCATCGTCAGATTCATACATTTATCATTGAATTTGAATTAAATAAAATAACTCTGAAGAATATGTAGTCTGTAACTTTTACTTTTTCAGTTTTAGCCATTTGCTTTAGCTGTTCACAACCCTGACTCATTACACCACCTTGTGGTATAAACGGGGATTGCATTACCTAGCAAGAACTTTTTTTTTTTTTTGTCAATTCTTAAACTTGATTATTAGTGCAGACATTGTAGCCATTTCTTCATGTTGTGTTGATCACTTTAGGTATGTTTTCAATGTTTTAACCAAAAAATAACATATTGTACAAGAAACAATTTACTATGTAGATGTGTAAAACTCTGCCATGCTTCCTTATTCTGGATTACTGATAAATGTTTTTTTGCACTCACTGGTGGTTTCTGGGAGACAAAGCACATAACCGATAAAAGAGCAATTGTTTCTTTTGGACTTTTTATTGTGTTTGTGACTGTTTGTTTTCTTTCCTACATCAGGGTGATTCAGGGGAGCTGGGGCTTCCAGGAGCAATTGGCTCAAAGGTTTGAATTTATTAACTTCTTCCTTTTTCTTTCTCTGTGATGTTGCGTGAAAGTCACAGACATTTTACGGATGCTGACCTGCTTCTACCGGTTACTGAAACCTTTCCCATCCTTCTCCATGTCTCCAGCCAAGTTCCTACTTTTCTTTTCTTTCCAATCTGTTGCCTCCCTACCTGTCGTCCTCTTCCTCTTCCTTTAAGCCTTCTCATCTGCAGGTAACTGGTCGCCAGGTCGAAATCTGACTAAAACTAATCTGTTGTGGTTTCCTCTAAATGTGTTCTTGCACTTTGATGTATAATACATATACTGATCTCTAAACGCTGCATGATGTCAAAAGTGCTCTCTGCTTGAATCATTTTCCAATTTTCTATTGCTTCAACCCTCAGTTCCCTCATTTTTCTTCGTCTCTTAGGGGGAACCAGGGGATCCCGGGTTACCAGGACGTGTAGGAGAGCCTGGGCTGGCTGGTTTGCCTGGACCCATGGGACCGATCGGGCGTCCCGGACCCCCCGGTCCTCCTGGGAGGAGTGTTCGAGTTGGCTTTGTAAGTTCTTTTGTGTGTTCCTACGAGGAAGCCAAATTTCACCTCTCATTCCCAAGTTTCCTACAACTAATATGGAACCTCTTATTGGAAGGGATTTTCCAAGTGGTACCAGGATGTACATGGATATCTGTGACAACATAGTAGTTTTCTCATAGTCTTTGTTTCAGAAAGAGTTAAATATTCAATGATCCCTGTATCTTTAGAGTGCACTCACTGACTTCAGCATGCAAAATACAGAAAACCAAGAAGAGCGTTCTTAAGATCCATGCAGCAGTTTGTCATTAAATGTGGGTTGTGTTTTTAAGGATGACATGGAAGGCTCTGGAGGTTTTACCAACGGACTTCCTGGCGTCAGAGGACCAGAAGGAGTTCAGGTACGGGCACGCCTAATTAGATGTCATCACATAGAACAGATATAATTTGGAAATCGGCAATAGTTGCTACTTAAAATGAAATTTCCTGATGGCAGTTTGTCAGTCCATATTTCAAGCCAAGGAGTGCCTTTTTATCAGCCCAGGTTTGCCACATAAAGCCACAGAAAGAACTTTTTTGCAAACTACGAAACAATTTAAAGTGCAAGCAAAACTAAATACTGAAGCAGAGTTATGATTTCAGACACACTCGTGCACAAAAAGCAGTTTTAAATATTTTTTTGTGACATATTCCCTGACCTTTTATAATTTGATTATATAAACTCATGCATTCTGCAATGTTAACATTTGATTTTAAGGAAGAATAGTCAGTGAAGTGTATATACTATAAACTGGCAAATAAGTGTATATACAAATAACATGGCATTTTAAAAGCATTAATAAAGGATTGATGTTATTAAAGTGATTTTTCAAAGAAAAATAAGCAGTAAAAGGACTGATTTTTTAACGTGACTGATGGTTTAATGTGTGTTTTTCCTGTCTGTACATGTTGCTCATAAAAAGAATGAAAGAGTGCAAATAACATGTAAGAGATAAAGACAGCAATAAAGTGGATTCCTGCATGCCACAGAGTTCATCACAGCCAAATTACCAAATCAAATTAATAAGTGAAACAGGTTTAAATGCATTCTTGGAACTTTTCAGTAATACCTCATAGGCAGCCAACGCTATATGTCACCATAAAAAACAAAAGATAATCAAACTCTGTAAGATGTATGGAGGTATGGATTCCCTTCCTATGTAAAAAAGAACTTGACTCAGGTTTTGTTCATGTCTGTGAATATCTACCGAGAGCCGCTCCAGCCATTTCTAAGGTGGAAGTTGGGTACATGCAGTGAAGAATGAGAAAAACAATTGTGAGCCTGCAAATAACCGAGCAAATGTTTTGTGCTTCTAGGGTCCTCCTGGATTACCTGGACTTCCAGTAAGTAAATCATGAATATAGCTGGTAGCGACCGTGTTTTTCTGATCTGTCTCACTCTGAGATTCAGGATGTCTGCAATCCGTCCAGTTTGTTGAATGAGTTGAGGCTGTCAGCTTTGGTTACAGGAGATAGATATAAATGCAAAACACCAGAATCAAGCTGTAACATTCCTTCATATTCTGGAGCTGCTTTATTTAACTTAAGCGTGTGGTTTGGTTATTGGGGAAAGGAAGCCAGTTTGCACAGGTAGAACATGCACAAATAGAAAGACCATAAGAAAGGATTATTGTACCGACTATTACATAAACACAAGGGTTGATAGAATAAAGACGTCCCATCAGAGAATTGCAGTTCAAACAAAATAGATTCTTGTAACGAGTATAAATCATTCAGATCAGAGTCAAATACAAGGAAAACAAATGTAATGTAGCACACATACAACTGGTGTAAAGAAAATTAAAAACCTGGTTTAATCAACTGAAACATGGGCATTTTTGGGAAGGATTAAGTTAATTTTACTTCTTCCTATTCCTTTCAGAAATGTTAAACTATATATGTTATTTGTGTATTTTTATGTGTCTGTGTATAAGTATGTATATCAAGACGTGTGGGTGCACATTGGGTAAAGATTTAAATATAGATATATTTACTTATTTATTGACTAAGGGTTTTATATATGTATATGTGTGTGTGTGTGTGTGTGTGTGTGTGCGTCTATAGATTACTGTAAATAAATACATATTTGTTCTTTATTTGTATGATTTTGAACATAATGATTTTGACAAGTCTGGAACAGATGAATAACAAAAGAATAAAAAAAAGGCAGTGACTTACCTTGACCAACAAAAGCAATGCTGGGAACAAAAAGCTGCTTTCCAGAAGAGCTGTTGACAAACGTGAGCAAAGCTCGGCCCTGGACAGTCGCATCGTTACGTGATCACTGCAGCGTAGTTAGCGTTCAGCTTTGCCTCAATATTTGAAGCATCGCTCGGTCCCGTGCCGTGTTTGTTGATTTGGAGAACATTGTTTTGAAGCCAACGCCTCGCTTTCTTTGACACTTTCAGTTTCAAGCTACTTTTCTTGTTACTTGTCTTGTCTAACATGAACCTACCTGTGCAGGGTAAACCTGGACTGCCTGGACTTCAGGGCACGAAGGGCAGTGAAGGTCTTCCAGGAAGAGACGGGCAGCCAGGCCTGGATGGTTTCCCTGGACCACCGGTACAGAAGCTCAGAATCCCCTCCAGATCTGAATGAAACACAGTAGATTTAGAATTAATCAGGTCATGTTATGTTGATGTCATGTTTTTGAAATTTTTTGCTGTTTGGCTACAGTAGCAGTCATATTTAAATAATGCCCACATGGTTACCTTCGCCAACGAAAACGCGGGGCGGCCAACAAAGTTGACCAAGAAGGTTATGTGTTCATCTGCGTGTATTTATTAATTTATTGGTTTGTATGTATGTATGTACTTATCTGAATAGCATGACATTTCCAGGGATGTATAGCTATCATCCAAGGACCAATCACTTGTTTTTTGGACGATATTGGCTAATCGTTTCTGAATAATTCCCAAAAAACTGTAAAACTGCGAAAAAATGTCTCATTCATCTCAGCACACTAAATTCTCTGATACATCTCCCAGAAAGCCTCTCTGTAACCTGGTAGCTGAGCCATTTCCATAAGGACAAGTCACATTTTATACACTAACGTAGCTTCCTGATCTACCTAGTTAGCACTGATATGAGCTAACAGTTATCATGCCAGCGATGCTAAATCAGTACCACAAAATAAAGTGACATTGGCAAAGATCTGCAGCCTGCCGAGTGCACGTTCTAGTATTTCATGGTTTTGTGTCTGACATTTTGAGCTAAGCATATTAACGTCATATCTGATATGGAATAGATCTGCCAGATCTATATATCTTGCCAGATCTTTATATTTTTAAGTACAGTACATCTGTTTCACTGTTCCTCTACAGGGAATTAAAGGAGAAAGAGGAGACAAAGGAGAGGCGGTAAATACATTTTCTTTCACACAAAAAAAATACCCCCCATGACCCCAGTGTTGTTTAGGATAGAGGTCATGTCATGCTTGCTGATTGGTTGTTTTTCAGGGGGACCCAGGCCGAGATGGAACCGGACTACCAGGTCCACCAGGACCACCTGGACCCCCGGGGCAAATCATCTACCAGACGTCGGACAATGTAAACAACTGAAACGTGCACACAAATATACAAAAAACCATGTATGACACCAGAGCTTTAATCCATATTTATGTCTGTTCCCTGCAGTTCGACAGTATCAATGGCAGAGCTGGTCCTCAGGTGTGTGTTTATACGAAAACATTTACTTAACGTGATGTTTTTGGTGAATCGATGAGTAAACAAATATAAGTCGTTCTTTTCTCAACACATGTGGTCATCTGTAAGTAGCCTTTGTCTTTCTGAGTGAACTATTAATTGAGGTATTGTCATCAGGCTTCAAGTAAAAGCCTCAGCTTGATTCATACACCCGTATTAAAGCATTAAAGTAGGCTTGATTTAAAGAGGAGTCCTCATTAAGATCTTATGTGAACTGATTCAACTTACGAGACTACTATTTGCTTATCTTCAGACACACGACCATGCGAATACAATCATAAACCAGAAGCACATAGAGTAATAAATAACAGATACTTTCCCACTTGGGTTTAGTTTGCTAAGAAGCAGAATGAACCACTCCAGGATGTGCCAATTTGTGAATTCAGTTACAGCAAATGTGCATTTCATCTTACAAAGTGTACGTTTTTTGTTTTGTTTCTTTCCCGGTCAGGGTGGACCTGGTTTACCTGGTCAAGCTGGATTTCCTGTAAGTCTCATGTCACTTATTTTACATATCATAGTCTGGATCTTACTTTTACACTTTTATTCATATTATATATCAGACATTTGATGAATATTCTGTGATTGTCATAAAACCCAAGCTTTTCTTTTTAGCAATTCAGAAATTTTTTTTTTACTTTGTTGATTGTTCTGTTATACTCCAATACAAAGGAATAATGCATTGTATTGCTATAATTGTGCATTCAGAACAAATTTCACAAGGAGATTATGCTCCAGCTTAACTCATGATGGGAAATGAGTGTTGTGTTTCTGCTGAGTCAGCAAACTGATTGTCAACATGTGGAAAAATGCTTGTGGACATGTTGTAGCATTTATTAATCTCAAAAGACTGCTATAATCTCACACTATGTATTCACTGGCTCGCTCTCCTGGATACATGGTTAAGTAAATAACTACACACAGCTCAGGAGTGTAGTTAGTCTTGAAACTTTCTCTTCTACTACTGAAATCGCTAGAAAAGCTTGTAGCCTTGTGACTAAGAATTTCAACTATATGCAGTTCAATATAAATGTTTACCTCTTTAGATTTTCCACTATTAACTGATGAGAACAGTTTTACTATATTAAGATGAATAAATATATACTTTTAGACTTCCACTTATTTTGGCTAAGAAATAATATATTTGCTCTGAAGACATTTAAGTGAAATTCCTGAAGCCATTATTGTTCATAATATATCAGATATTTTGTGCATGAATTGTACATTCATCAGGGACTGTTTTGAGCTACAGTTCTACATTTAAAAAAAAAAAGAGGGATGATGTTTGCAGATTTGATTTTAGTGTTGTCATGAGATTTCTTTTTTGACCGAAAGAAAAAAACGCCTGTCCACTCAGCATTTCTCAATCTGAAGCGTACAGGCAGAGACGAATGGGAGGCCTGATTGCATCGCCTTTATTTTACCTTTGGGAGCAAAGCATTTCCAGCTTTCCCAGTGACTGATTTCCTCTCGCTTTTATTTCATCTTCTTTTCCAATCTCGCAGGGTCCTATCGGGCCTAAAGGCGACAGAGGAGACCCCGGTCCTGCAGGCTACGGTCTGAAGGTAATCTGTTTATTCAGCATTGTGTGAACACCTCGGCCTCAGAGTCTGTGTTGAATCGTGTCTCTTTCTGCGTGATCAGGGTGAGAAAGGTGAACCGGGCTTAGTAATCGGACCTGATGGCAATCTTTTGCATCTGGATGGTCTGACGGGTACGAAGGTGAGTCTTACTGCATGTGAACAGGTGTCGTCTCTTACAGTCATAATCTAATCCTCCTTCACTCCTACAGGGAGAGAGAGGACTTCCAGGACCTGCTGGACTCACTGTAAGTGTTATTTCAAAAGCATTGAATTCTCCCATCAGCTGGCAGACTCACTGATGATTTATTGTTGCAGGGTCCGTACGGGCCTCCTGGATTAAAAGGAGAAATTGGAATGCCTGGGAGACCTGTAAGTGCTGCTTTCTCCTGTCATTTGTTGCCATATTTTCACATCACTACATAATACCTTTCCATTTTGCTGACTGATTGTGTATTTTAACATTTCTTACTTGTTTTCTTTATTTATCCCAGTGAAGAATGAAAAAAAAAAAAAAATCAATGTCTTTCTCTCTTCAGGGCCGTCCTGGTGTGAATGGATACAAGGGTGAGAAAGGAGAGCCAGGGGGAGGTTCAGGCTTTGGCTATCCGGTGAGTTTTATTACCACAACCTTCCAGTCTCGGGTTTTTCAATAACATTTGTATGTATCAGGGAAAACATGGTTAAAAAAATGTTCTTGAAGAGGGATGAGTCACGATGATGTCGGTCTGTTTGTGGACCCTGAATTAAAATGTGTTTGACATGGTCTAGAATGTAACGCAGATGTTTATAGTCATTTTTGCTGTCCCAGAATATGAGAATACATTCAGAAAACAGTAAACTGGACTAAAAAAGATTGCTTTCATTAGGGAGTTCCTGGCCCACCAGGACCACCTGGACCACCCGGTCCTGCCATTCCTTTGGATCGCTTTAATGTGAGTACACCAGATCCTGAACCATAACCTTTAAATCACATACTGGACACTGATGTGGCCTCTAAATCTCTCTCTTTCTCTGTGTTTACTCTGGTTTCCTTTCCTTCCACAGCGCTACGAAGACAGCTCCAGGAATTACCCAGGTACCTCATCCTGACGCTCCACGCTCATTGTTTTAACGCCGATACAAAACACTATGAGATTAAGTCCATGAAGCGAGGGATCAGGATGGAGAAGTTAAGTCGATGTGACACAGGGAAAGATATTCATACAGGATTGAAACGTCTGCCGAGACCACTCTGTCTTCATTTCACTGCCTCGAACTCAAGTGGATGTACACTTTACTGTCAGGAGATTAAGCTGTCAGGACGAGATTAGAAAAATGAAGTGATAAAACACAGAATACATTACCATCAGTGAAACAGTTACACCTGCAGTGTACTGTGAGCAACTTCACTTTGCTCAACGTCTCGGGTCTTTCTATTGTCGTTGTAGTTAAAGGGGAAAAAGGAGAACGTGGACTTCCAGGAATCCCAGGTAAACCTTTGAGTTTTTCAAGAAACAATCCTGCTGCATTGTTATACTCTACTGTACACTCACCAGACACTTTATTAAATACATGATCTAGTACAATGTTGGACTTATTTCACTGTCAGAACCTACTTGATTCTTTGTGTTATGATTGCTGGAAACTTTCCTCTGAGAGTTTGGTCTCTATTGACAAGAAAGCCTTTTATCCATAATCCCAAATGTGCTTTAATAGACTAAGACCTGCTGACTGTGAAATGTTCATTAGCATGCAGTGAATCAGCATCATGTTCAGTTTGAGATGCTTTGAGCTTTGTGACCTGGGGGGGTCATTCTTCTGCAAGTATCCATAAGATATAAGGATTGGCATCGTCAGAAACTGTTCTCATTATACGGTGGAGTTTAAATGATACTCAGTTGCTATTAAGGGGCTCAATGTCTGCCAAGAAAGTCATCCCCTGACTATTACAACAGCAGAAGGATCCACGTTTCCACGCAGTCGATGCCAAATTCTGAGCCAACCTTCTGAATGTGGCAGGGGAAATGGAGATTTATCAGACCAGGCAACAATTCGTCACTCTGCATTGTCCAGTTTTAATGAACTATAGCTTCAGACTCCTGCTTTTAGCTGACCCAGTGTGATCTCATGCTGCTTCAACATGTTGCTGAAGCTCAAAGATCCTCTTTTGCACACCTTTGTTGTTATGGCTTGGCCTCGCAAAGGAAGACCATATAGATGGTGGTCTACGCTCTGGACTGTCAAGGCTGTTACGGTATGGTCAGGTCTGGTTGTAGTGGTGGCTGGTGACGGTCTGGTCGATGTCTGGTGCCATTTCACTAGAGGGAGGAGTGTTGCTTAAAGGAGAAACAGCTCTGTTGATGGTGTACTGTTAGGCGTAACGGACCTAGGCAAATGTAGCCCACTGGTCGATGTAACAGTCACAGAGGGATTTTTTGAGAAAGTCCTTGTACTTATGTCTTTCTTTGGTTCTCTTCTGTCACCTTGGCTTGTGGAAAGTTCACCATATGTAATGACCTTGAGTAGGCAATAATCTTCCATCCCAGAAACGTACGATGTTGGTAATGTTGCCTGTTCATGAACCTCTATATCATTGATGAAGTCACAGATGCTTAGGATGAAGTGGCGCCATGGTGATGGAAGTGGCAGCAATAGGTGACCCATAACTCTAAGCCATAGAACCTTGGTTAAAAGAGTTCCTGTTTTTCTTTTTCCCGTTCTGGATATTTTCTCTTCAGACTGTTCTCTGTAAACCCTCAAGCTGGTTGTGTCTGAAAACCAAAGTACATCAACCAACAACAATTCCACATTCAAAGTCACTTTTCTGCCATATTCTCACATTCGGTCTGAAATTTATTAGCTCATCTTCACCGTATGTACTTATTAAAGTGGCCTGTGGGGGTACAGGCCCATCTCTTGAGCAGTTTTTAATACCTTAAGTATCTTTGTTTTTTCTAGGAACAGCCACAGAGCTTGATTACTCATTGCTGAAGGTAAACTCAATCACATCGAGACCGGCGGCCTTTTTTCAGTGTGGTGGATTTACTGTCCAGAGGAAATGAACTATAATGTTCTTATGAAATAAAGGGTGAGCGTGGAGAGTCGGGAGTCAAGGGAGCAAAGGGAGAGCCTGGTGGTGGATATTACGACTCTCGATTTGGCGGCGCACAGGGCCCACAAGGGCAGCCAGGCAGCCCAGGACTACCGGTGGGTTCCCTAGAAGTAAAACATCTCTATTAATCCAAGCCCTCAAACGCAACGACCCAGTGATGCAGGTCGTTCTTTTTCATGTCAGGGCCCAAAAGGAGAGTCTATAACAGGCCCTCCTGGACCCCAGGGCCCACAGGGCCCACCAGGGGTTGGTTATGATGGACGTCCAGGCCCTCCTGGACCACCTGGGCCTCCAGGACCTCAAGGGTCCTCTCTTCCAGGACCTAATAGAAATAATTACCGTAAGTAGCTTTTTCCATCCTTACTCGTTAAAAAGTTTGCTTCAAATAGTAAATTCTATTCAAAATGTTTCAAAGTCACAAAGGTTACAAATTTACATCATTATGTATCCTTTATTTGATGTCTTTCACCATGTATTTATATTAAAACATGTGGGAAAAGTATAAAACTAACCAAAATTAGTGATGTAAAGCGTAAAAACGTGTCTAAATGGGCCAAAATTTCAAGTGAGAACAAAAAACACTTCCAAATTCTCCAAGGACTTGATAGTTGTAAAAGCAATCCAAATGTGTTCTCTGTCCATACGACTTCCCATGTACTTGCCATTGTTAATATTTACAGCTTATTGTTCTCTGTGCATGTGTGTGTGGTTTCATTCCAAAAGCAAACAAACAGCACCCACTAGTGGCCCAACAGGCCAACTTTCATTCTTTTCAGTGTTTGTGCGGGGTAAAAAAACATTGTTTTCAAAAAGTTGCCTTGTTAACGCACATTTCTGAAACAAAAATGCCTCTTGAAATGTCATATAAATGGGGTTTTATTGGCCGCTCCACTACGCTCACAGAGAAAATATAATATCTCACAAAGAAATCACCAAAATAAAACTCCATATTTATGAATAAAAGTCGAAAAACTAACTCGTACACCTACATTTTCTGAGATTTCCACTTAAAAGTTGCCAGATATAGTCTGTACCATCACCATGAGTGATGTGTTCTTTGTTTGACTTTGCAGCGGTCAGTGTCCCCGGTCCTCCCGGCCCCCCTGGACCACCTGGAATTCCTGGTCACTCAGCGGGGGTAAGCAGCACCCCATCGCATATTTCTTGATTTTGAGCTCATGTTGCCATCTTCAGCAGATGGACAGTCTGTTACTGTTGGTTTCCCTCAGGTTACAGTCCTGAGGTCGTATGACACGATGCTCGCCACCGCCAGACGCCAAACCGAGGGCAGCCTCATCTACATCATAGACCGAGCCGACCTCTATCTGAGGGTGCGCGATGGACTGCGGCAGGTTATGGTACGGCTCTCTCCTCCTTCCTAAAAACTTTTTAATGCCATCATAGAGCTTAGAACAGGTATTTAAACTACTGAAACATTATCCAGTTTAATACAGTGACTTTAAATCTGCTGCTCTTAACTGATTCTTGGCTTCAAGGCGAGACATCAAAAGAAGTTAACACAGAAACCGCCACGTCTCAGGATTATAAAAGTATAATGTGCCAATAATGACTTTATGTAAGAGGTACTGAAGCTCTGTATCCTCTCCTCGCAGCTCGGAGAGTACAATCCCTTCTTCAGAGATCTGGTGGGTTCAGCAGAAACACAAAACAGATCAGATCCGCATCGATATACGTAGGCTGCTTCATAACCTGGGAATTGGTGTTTCAGGAAAACGAGGTGGCAGAAGCCCAGCCTCCGCCCGTCATCCTGTACCCTCAGTCTCAGGACCAGTCCCAGAACAATGGAGCCGGACATTACTCCCACAGCGGGACCGCCATAAGGCCCATCGACCCGCCACCGCAGCCTCAGTCTCCCGAGGACCACAAATACCCCCCCCAGTACGATCCCAGGTTCCCAGACCACAGGAACAACGGCCAGACCGATGCAAGATTACCCATCCAGCACAATGAGAACAGATACCCGGTCACCCCGGCCAGACGACCACCGCTGCCGGTACCCGCCGTGCACACCGACTCATCCGGATCCGGAGTGAGTAGATGCAGGAGAATTAGCAACAAGAAATATATCAGCTTTTTTTTTTTTTTTTTCATTTGTACTCAACTGTTGCATTTCTAGAAATTTGACTTTTAATCATGCTTCTACATAATTTTAACTGTTTACTCACGAAAGTTTCCTCACACAATTATCACAATATGTTTCTGTTGCTGTTTGTTAAACATTAATGTTTGTGGTTCATCATATTGGAAGTACAACCAGACCATAATTTTGTATAATTTTCACTATTACATATTATATGCGTTTCAGGTGATCAGGTCACATGTGGCAGACCGTTTCCAATTTTCCATATCAATCGTTTCGCGCTAAACACTTGAGTTCGGATTGTATGACTACGTCAATTATTACCTCAGTCTGTCCCTAGAAAAAGGCTAGGACAGTATCCTCCGCCCACACCTCTATAAGGCACTGTGTCTCTGCAGATAGTTGGAAAGACAAACTCAGACCGACACATTCTGTTCAAGGAAAACACTGCGCACACAAGTGATGGCTACATATAGCTTACTTTACTGCCACGCCACCGTCCTGGGATGCATTCATAATGCACGCCATTCATACTGCAAGGTCAATGTGGTTAGATGCATCCCTGACCATCTCAGAAAGTGATTTGAGTGAAAGCGCTTTGGTGCCTATTCAGAGTTTTTGTGATCCGTTCACCCTAAAAGACTGGCTTCTATAAAGTGTTGAATAAGGGAAAAACTGATTGCATTCATTCAGAAAAAAATATCAATTCTTATTTAAGCCGCTATTTGAAAGAAACCGTACAATAGTAACTGATATGATTGCTTTGAAATGGAAATGAAAATATCATCAACAGTTTGAATCTAACCGCGCTCCTGTCCTCCACAGCTGCACCTCATCGCCCTGAACACCCCTCAGTCCGGTAACATGCGGGGAATTCGCGGGGCGGACTTCCTGTGCTTCCAGCAGGCTCGAGCTGTAGGCCTGAAAGGAACCTTCAGAGCGTTCCTGTCCTCCAAGCTTCAAGACCTGTACACCATCGTCCGCAAGGCCGACAGGGACAACTTCCCCATCGTGAACCTCAAGGTAACGGACGAAGAGTCGATGGCTAACACGTGCAGCTGAAACACCAACAAGACTCACGTAGTTTACCACGCTATTTTCTTTGAGCCCCCTCATATTACAAGCCAGCGACGTCAGGAGTCATTGAAAATGGAATGTTTTCAAAACAATATACCACACCATCATTTTAAAAGTTGAAAGTCTTCTGCATGTATGAATACATGGTTGTGTTACAAAAACTTTTCGGAATCACTGCAATTGTGCATGCACACCACGGATATGGTAAATATTTCTTCTGCACATGGGCGAGTAAATGGACAATAACGATAATCGTGGCTTCCATAATGTCATGACTCCCAGTCCATATTCTCCTGGGACTTGGTAGATTTATTGTTGACAGTCGCCCTAATAACAATCCAACTTTGTCGTCTGTCCAGACGAATGTCTGTGAACTCACCATCATTATTGTTTATAGTGTATTACTCTCTGCACGAGCGCGTGTGTGGTTTCATTACAAAAAAAAAAAAACAAACAACAGCACCAACACGTGGCCCTACATGCCAGCCATGTAATTTCCAACGTTTCTTAAATTTCAATGTAAACAGACATCGTTTTCAAAATGCAAAACTCTTCTGAAACAACAACACAAAAATGATGCATGTGTATTTGAAACTTTGTGAAAATGGCGCCTGAACTTAGGAACAATTGTTCTAAACTGTGTTTTCTTCTTCTTTCTAAATAACAATGCACAGTAAAAGTGAGTGTAAGCCTTCCTTATTTCCCTGTAGGACCAAGTGTTGTTTAACAGCTGGGAGTCCATCTTCGGTGACAACTCCAACAAAATGAGCGAGAATGTACCGATTTACTCCTTCGACGGTCGAGACATCCTCAGGGACAGCGCGTGGTGAGTCTCCATGCTTAATGCCCGTCCCTGTGGGCTTACATTTACAAGCAGTCTTTCTTCTCTGCCATTTGCCAATTCGTTTTTTCTAAATTGTACTTTTATGTGCTTTTTCTATCTCCAGGCCTGAGAAAATGGTCTGGCATGGCTCGAGCAACAAAGGCCACCGGCAAACGGATCACTACTGC